>APFE031019037.1:37375-110117 GCA_000404065.3 Pinus taeda
TTCGTTCTAATCTTTGCTATATTAATTTTCTTTTTAGAGCTAGTTAGAATAGAGAGATACTTTTGATCTTCAAGGGTGTGGTTGATGACCTTCTTATAATAACTTAATTTTCTTTTAGACGCTAAATCTTTCTCACACCACAATTTTTCTTTGAACTTAGAAGTAACAATATCTTTAATGTTATTTATGTTTTGCAAAGCATCATTCTCATTGATCTCCCAATAGTTTAACCAGGCCCTTGTGTCTTTGTGCCATCCTCGGTTAAGCCTTAGGTGGTTTTGGCTGGAATTTAAAGCTAGCTTAGGAAGTCTATGATTGTCTATGTTATTGAGCTTGTGCTTGTACAACAGAAACCTGAGCATAGCTAGGCTCTCAATAGGAGAAAGACCTGCTTCTATAAGGAGAATAGGATAGGGTGTATTACTTTTAATTTTCAGGTTATAAGTTATAAAACGCTTCTGGATTTGCTCAATCTTTCTCCATGATTATCTGGAGATGTTGCAGCCCCAAACTTCACAGCCATATAAGATAACAAGAGTGACTAAAGTTTCAAAGAGGAACTTCTTTTTATCCCACATTACGAGGTTTGTTGTTTTACAATTATTTTCAAGACCAAAATAAGCTTTCCATCCCCCATTGATCCTTTCCTCAATGCTATGGTTCCAGTTGAGCTTGTGATGGATATCAATTCCTAGGTACTTGTAAGAATACACTTCCTCCAAGTTATTATTGTCATACGTAAAATTAGCGCAGGTGTCCTTCTTAGATTTGATAATCATAACTTTTGTTTTGTCTGTGTTGACAGTCATACCCATGGTAGAGCAGAAATCCTTAAGAAGCTTGAGTTGCTTATCAAGATCAGAAGGGCAACTTGCCAAAAGAACAATATCTTCTGCATAGAGAAGAAGGATAATGACTATCCTAGCTAAGATTGTGCCACCACATCCTGCTTCTTCTAAATAACCTTCGAGCTTATCGATGTAAATGCCAAATAGGGTAGGGGAGAGGGGGCACCCTTGTTTAACTCCGATGTTACACTTAATATCTTTTGACCACCCCTCATTGTTCTTTAGCTTGGCAATTACATTCTCATATAGCCTTATAGCAGCAGCTCTCAACTCAAGAGGAGGAACTTTTAGCTCTTCTAACCTATTCCAAAGGTTGTATCTAGGAACCATATCGAAAGCCTTTCTAAAGTCTACAAAGCAGCAAAATAAATTGGATTTATCATTACGACATTCCTCCGCAATGATCCTAAGCGTAACAAGGTGGTATGTTGTTGAGTGATGCCTTCTGAAACCTGCTTGGCCTTTAGCCCGCTTACCTTCACTTTCAAGCCATATGCTTAACTTTTTTTCCAGAATACTACCATACAGCTTGGCTAAGAGAGGGCTGATCATAATTGTCCGATAATTAGAGGGGTTATTTGTATCTCCACTTTTTAAAATAGGGATAATGAGGCTCTCAGTCCAAGGTTTAGGGAATCCTTGCTTAACAGCTTGATTGAAAAGCTTGTGGATGTGGGGGATGAGGACAGGGCCTCCAATTTTTAAGATTTCTGCCTGGTAACCTTCAATGTCCTTAGCTTTCCCATTCGCGAGGCGATTAACCCCACACTTAATGTCTTCTAAAGAGAAGACTTCTTTCGTTGTGAGCAGGGTTTCCAAATTATCCATGACATTAGGAGATTCATAAGGCTTTTTAAGATAAGAATTCCAATCGTGAAGAGCAATTTTATTATTATCCTTAGTCTTCCTAGTCAGAATCTGCTTCCAAAATTTCTTAGGAGCCACCTTAGAGAGGTGTAAGAGATTATCCTATCTTTGACGAATGTACTGCCTCTTTTTCCTTTTAATTAGGGTTTTGTATATTCTTATCTTGTCCATTTTAAGAGAATCATCAACAGCTTCCTTAATTGCTCTCCTCGCATTTTTACAATCTTTGTCATACCAAGGATTGGTTTTGCTATTTCTTTTATTATTTGAGACTTCAATTGAGAACTTTTTAATAGAATATGAGAGGGTTGTAGTAAAATTATGATATAGGTCTTCTATGTTGTCTATACTAGATAAAGGAGGCAAATTAGTTTTTAATTCATTTAGAAAGAGATCCTTTTTATTTTTATCAAATATTAAGTTCTTTTGGTTGTAAGTATTATTTTCTATGGGAACTCTATGCATGACAAAATTGAGGTTTATAAGTAAAGGCCTATGATCGGAGTCAGGCTCGTGGTCGTTTAAGATGTCAAAGTTTATCATTTCGTTGTATAATGGAATATCAGAAATAACGTAGTCTACCACGCTGCTACCAAGTCCATGGATGCAGGTCATCTTGCTGGAATTGGGCCACTTTTTTAGACCGTTGCAGATTATGAGATCCTGAGCAATCCAGAGCTTGACTAGCTCTGACCCAAACAAATTTTCCCCGAGGTCTTTAGAGCTTCTTTTGTACCTATTAGCCAGGGTAGGGTCTTCATCTATTCCAATTTTTTTAATTATAATAATAAAGGATTTGGAAATAGAGTAATGTTGGGATAAGATATTTAAATTTATATGGAGTAATATTGGAATAAGATTGTGATTTCTTGTTTCTAAAATGTGATTTTAATGTATAAATTGATTTAATTTTCTAAATCATTTGAGAGTATTTAGATTCTTTAAATTGCACATTTTAAAATTATTATTTTTAAAAAACTTTACTAATTTTGAGTAAAAACAATAAAAAAAAGTACATAATTAAAGCACACTTGAAGATTTCAATGACAAAAATAATTAAGTCAATCATATAAATTAAATGACTGGCAAATTCCCATACACATCAATCCATAATAAGTGAAAAAGCTTACTATATAATACATTTCATGTTTTTAAAATTAAAAAAAATCATAAGAGCTAATTGAATTATATAGGATTTGCTACAATACTATGGGAAAATACCATGGCTTGTAATACCACATGCCTAAAAAACCATAACTCACTTTATATGAAACTTTTTCATATAACAATTTTTTTAATTAATTAATTTAATTAAAATGGAAAAAATGACATATATTTCCGAGATAAATAAGATGTTTAATTTATATATACTATTATGAATATTCTAGAATATTTAATGAAACTCAAATCTTTACCATCCACTCAGTAATTATTGGAAATTAAATTAAATTTTTAGAAAATTTTGTTTTAAAATATATTTAAAATAACCACTTTTATCAATATAATTAAAAACATCAATACTATAATCCAATTTCTTATTAAAAATTTCACATTATTATATATAATAATGTTAAAATCAAATAAATAAATCAAATATCAATAAAATATATCTTGTTATCATTACAAACTCTTACTTAATTAACTCTTATTTGATTAAAACTTTTTTTATAAATATCTAAATCACATAAATGAGTAAAACATTTATAAAATAAATTTAGGTTAGGATCATGTTAATATATAGTGAATTATATAACTTCTACTTACTGATTACACTAAAACTTATCTTTACCAAAACAATTTATTACTAATATTTAACTAGTACTTAGATTATTTATTAATAAAATTATCAATAAAAAAATTAATTATGTTTATATTTAATTAGATCTAAGAAATTCATTTAATTATTTTTTTAAATTAATATATTATTAAAATATTTTATGTAAAAAGGTTAATATAAATACAAAGTGATCCAAACACAATTTTAATATGCCATATATATAGTTAAAAATATAATTATAGAGCATTTATCTTAAACCCTCATATTATGTATTTACATTAACCAGGTTAATGTAAATACAAAGTGATCAAACACAATTTTAATATGCCATATATATTGTTAAAAATATAATTATAAAGCATTTATCTTAAACCCTCATATTATGTATGTACATTAACAAGGTTAATGTAAATACAAAGTGATCACACACAATTTTAATATGCCATATATTTACTCTGTACTCATTTTGATTAAACCCTCATGTTATATATTTACATGCAACATTATATAATCTTATATTAATATAAACTAATCAAAACTTTAATATATTAATATGCCATATGTTTACTATGTACTAAAACCTAACATAATTTTGATGTGAAATAAGTGTACACTCTTCACTTTTGTAGCACGCAGAACACAATAATTCGTTTTTGTCAGTCTCTCATTGAGGAATGACTTTCCAAAACGCCGACTACTAGTGCCAACTTGCGATGGATTCCGTGACAATGGTGGGCTGAATGTTATAACTATTTGTAATATGAAAAGGGCATCTCATAAACCTAAGATGGAATCTTGATCTCTTCAAGATTTCAATTAAAAATCCTATTATATGAGATTTTTGGATGCTTAAAACTTCTTGTCAGTTATATCTTTGCTGAAGGCCTGCCATGCATGTTACATCAGAATTTGGGAGATTTTAAAGATTTTTATTTTATTAAAATTATTTGGTTCTTTATTAAAGACGTTTATTTTATAATTTAATATAAGGGATGTGTAAATTTGTTTGTCAGTTTGTGTTTTTTTTAAAATAAAAATTTATGTTTTATTTGAATATGTTGTAAAGTAATTAGAAGTAAAAAAATGTGTGAATCAATTTTTTATGGTTAAAATTTTTAATTGGTTTTATATATACTCTATTTAGTATTAAAAATACAATTTAAACAATAAAATATAACACATTATATTTTGAGCTCTATAGACTTTAAAAATTTAATTTCCCTAACTCATAAATTTATATTAATTTATTAATTCTAAATAAAATCATGGAAAGGAGAGAGGATCAGAGAAAGGTTAGAAAGAAAGTACAACGATGTGACAGTTTTCCCAATGATCCGATTGCGAAGAAGCGTAAGTTGCAAATTGTTGGCCTCGTGCTCACAACGACTAAACTCTCTATGCTCGCTGTGTTGTCGTCTTGTGTGTTTCGGCTCACTGTTGCACTGGTCCCATTCCGGAATGGACCACTTTCGTTGAATTTGAATTCGTATAATTGATTTTGTGAACAAGTGGGGTACCAATATCATCTATGGGGCTTCTCGGAAATTCGCCCTCTATCCATTGAGCCCATATCAACCAGTCTTGGTCAAGGACGCCGACTTTATTTATTTGTGCTTTTCAATACTTTAATGTGCACGCCTAAGACCTTATTATGGAAGGAATATGAACCCCACATATATATATAATCAATTAATTCTCGTTTTCAATTTTTTATTAAATTTGAAATTAAATTTTATATAAATCAAAATCAGATAATTTAGGTAAGAGATTTTTATTATATATATAGAGTTTATAAGTAGTATATATATGTATATGTGTGGTTTAATTTATAGATTAAATAGTATTTTTCAGTACAATCTTATAATATAATTTCAAATAAAAATGTAATTATTATACTTAAAATATATTTTTGAAGGTATAAATAAATTCAGTACATTGAAAAACTTTTTAGGCATTCAAATTCTATAAATTAAATAACTTAAACTCCAAAATTTTAAAATCTCTAAATTAAAATTAATTTTAAAAATGTTATTAAAAAATCATTTATCCTATAAATTTATATATATACTAATGGAATTATAAATTAATCAAAATTATATATATAGAATTACAAATTTAAGATGTTAGTTTGAAATATATATGAAAATAATGTTAATTCTTTATACTAGGTTAGAATGGTGATTAATTAAAAAAAAAAATGGTGATGATAATGGTAAATATGTAGTTACAATTTAATAGGATAGATGTGTAATTTATGTGGTATTTGATTTTTTTTTTTAGTTTTTTTTTGGATAAACCAATTTAAATCTATGTTATTTTTATAATTTTTTTTTTCATATATAATTTATGATGTTCAAAAATATTAGATTTAATGGTGAAAATTTGAATTTTATTATTATTTTTTTTCAATATAAAACTCTTATCTTAAAAGTTATTAACCACCTTAAATAGTAATCAAATATGTAATTATATCTAAAAATATTACACATGCACATATATTAATATTAATAATTAGTATGGTTAATATTAAAATTAAAATTAAAAAACTCATTTATATTTAATAGAAATAAAATAAAAACTAAATCATACTTTATCATTATAATTTTTATAACAAAAATACATTTCTATCAATTTATTTTTTTTGTTGAAACTAAATTAATATTTATTTTATATATGTAATCATTAGTTAATACTAATTAACTATTAACCCTATAAACTTATTTTCTACGAACTTAAAATATTTTTTGGTTTTTTTAAATGAATGCTATTTTAGAGTATAAGAGTTGCACACATGCTTGACGAGCACATTGAAGTTGGTGACTTTTATTTTAAAAAAGATAAATATATTAATATATCTTAATTGTTGCATAACCTTTTATTTTCCTTTTAGTGTGCTATTTAAATGGGAGTATGATTTTTTTTTCAAAGGTTCTATGTAAATATATTTACCTAAATTGTATAGTTCCATAACCCATTTAATACCAAAAGCTACCAAATTGGGAGCACGATGTTTTTATAATGTTTTATGTAAATATGTTTACAAAAGTTTTATAGTTCCATCAACCATTTGATACTAAGGGTCTTCAATCTATTAAGGTAATATCAATATCTTAATTTCAAATTGTGTATAAACCATTAAATATCAAGAGATTCTCAAATTGGAAGTACTATGTTTTTTTAAGCTAAAAGATGTTTACAATAGTTTTATAGTTTCATCAACCGTCGGGTACTAAAGGGTTTTAGCTTCCCAAAAATTGTGTATAAATTTAATAGAATTAAGTTTATGGGTAGTAGTCGATTACCATCCTTCTTGTTTATATATTTCTTTGTTTTTAATGTTTTTCATTAGTAATGAACGTATAATTAAGTTAATGATATAATGGTAGGTTCAATAATATAAATGTAAGGATGGGTGATTAAATCAATATTAGTGGTACTATTACAGTGAAAGGTATGATATTAGTGGTATAATAAGGTATGATATTAGTGGTACTATTATAGTGAAAGGTATTATTATAGTAGAAAAGGAAATTTTAAAATATACAATAAAGTATAAGACAATGACACTAGAAGGTATAATTATGTAGCTATAGTGGAAGTGAAGGCTTAAAAAATATACAATAAAGAATAAACATAAATTTTGGTTGTTTAAATAAACTTATTACAGACTCAATAATATAGATGCAAATATTGGTGTTCAAATCAACATTGTGGTATTATCATAGTGGAAGGCGCTATCATATTAGAAAAAAGACTTTAAAAATAGACAATAAAGTATAAGGCAATGATAGTGAAAGGTAACATTACAGTGGAATGAAAGACTTGAAAAATAGAAATGAAAACAACAAACATGCTATATTCAATGAATATTGTGTCATTCCTTAAGTTACACTCTTGTGAATTTGGCCCCAATGTTAGCTATGACAGGGATTTTAGTCACATTCACCTATATTGGATTGATACAAAAACTCATGGTGGAATATTTTAAAACACCAAGTCTCTTATTTATCTTTTTTATGAACATAACTATGAGTTGGAGTTGTAGGTGTGAAGAAATTTACTTTTGTATATTTCTAATGCATTATTGTTGGATCACAATGATACCTCCAACATGGAAAAGTAGCTTGTTTCACTGTAAAATCTAGGTGCCATCTTGCTCAATCTCCTTTTCATTCTCAACGAGAATCATCTATTTTACTCAGCAAGTGCATTGTGATAGAGAAACATTTTCAAATAACTTGTAAAAGGAATATTTTCTTTTAACAATCTAAATTGTTTATCAAATTAAGTGTATGTCACACCATTCAAAAATATGAATAACAAATTATGAAATATATAAATTATATACCCCTTGAACTTGTCACACCTCACTTAGTCTTCTATATCAAAAAAGTATTTGACTGATAGTTACCAAAATGCTTGGATCTCATCAATTAGCCAAACATTAAAAGGTTGAGATAGAGATAAGAGGAGATTGTGATGAGGAGATTGTGATGATCATGTTATGCTTTGTTCTATGTATTTCCTTAACCCATTTCTACATGAATTTGAACCAACAATTTTGGTTTTTCTTTGAGCCTTTGAATTTATTTATTAGGATCAAGCCCACTACCTAATCAATTCCAGTAAATATAAAAGATATTATAATTATGTCTCTAAATCAAGCATCCAAATAAAAATTCATGTCTCCAAGGAACCCACTACCATCTATACTATTTCAATATTAGCAATGTCTATTAATATGATAATCAAGTATAACCATTACCTCACTCACCCCTAAACTTGAAAATACTCTTCTTTATACGTTAGTAATCGTCAATTCAAGGAGATATGGGTTATTTGTAGCAATGTTTGCCTTGACATTCAAGAGGTTTAATTTCTCAAGATTTCCTAATGTTATGGTGTTAAGGAAGAATATGTGGGAAAAACAAGGGACAAAGTCAAGTGAGCATAGTTAAAACCAATTACATGGATGTATCTAGTTATATTTACAACTAGCCTTTTTGTTCAAACTTTATACCACCATAATATTGACATGTGAGGCCTAATTAACATAAGAAAAATTTACTTTGTTGTCATTTTCATCCATTATTCATTTGGATATTGTCAAAATTTTAACACAAAAGAAATACTCGAACATGATTAGAAGTGGGCTCACATAAAAATATATGCTTATAGTGCAATGGAATCATTTGATATAATTAGGTTGGTTCCCTTTTGTGTCGTTTTCTAGGTAGTTTCATCTAGGTGGATACTAGTGACCATAGAACTATTTCATTAATTTAGAATAGTGCCACATCCTTGTAGTTCTAATACATATGTTCAAGTTTGAAAATTTCATCAAATTTTTCAAGCTTTTCCCTTGCACTTTTGATAGATGAAATAGGCCATACATGGCCTACCAACCACATAGAGCATGAATTAAGCCCATAATGGTTCAAGAAAATCCATAAACAAAGTTTGTATGCAAAAGTTTCACCCAATGAAGTTGACATATCAATTAGATTTGTCAAGTCTGTAATGATTTTGGCACATCATCTCTTAAGATCAGTTTTTTAGATCTATAGAATACTTTTCTCTTATAGTTTCATAATTTATGTTAAGGAAACAATATTGGTTTCTTGTCATGTCTTCTCATGAACAAGCATAGATAACACATTCTAGCTAGTTTGTAGTGTTTTGCAATTGACAATCTATTATAATTGTACTTTATTAAAATAATTTGGGTATCATTGTAATATTATTCTCTCTATTATATCTTCATGCATTTTCATTTGTTGGTTGTGGGGCCTAATTATATTATTGTTTCAAATGCCTTATTTTTAGTTATGTTTCAATCCTCGTTCCTAAAGGGGGTCTGGGGGGGCTTTCCCCCCACTATTGTCACCAAGGGGTCCAAGAGGATGGTGAAATATTTTGGGTCAACCCCTAGTGTGGGTTGGGGGAAATTTTCCCAAAGGGAATTTTTCAGTAAAAATAAAAAAAGAAAAAGAATAAAGAAACCTTTTAAAATAATATAATTTGATAATCAATGTAGATCATTCATTATTATACTTCAGATGTGAAAATATAAGTTATGTTAGTGGTTATTTTCCCTACAAATCATCCCTCTTTTTATGAGGGAATTGCATTTTAACTATGAAGTATTGAGAGAGCATTGTAATTAAAATATAGGAGACTATGAATGAGTCAAGAGGAGGTTGTATTAAAGGCGTTGCAAGTTATATATTTTCATTTTGTTGAACGTAATAAAATGAAGGATTGGGTATTTGTTTATGGACATAATCCAAATTAGGTGAACTATGGATGTTGGTGTCTCCTTTGTATTGTGTCATTATATGTTTTATGTCAACATTCACTTTGATTTTATTTCTTCATGATCTTATTCCTAACACAATTTATATTTTTCCTTCATTTATTTCTCTATATAATTCATATTAGTGGTGTCAAAGCAATCATATCTTTGTCATTCCTTTGTGCATGTACTCGACAAGGTATAGACTAGCAAGTCTTGGGGAAGATCATTCTCACTAGCCCAAAAGGCCTCCATGTTAAAATAAAGAGGTGATGTTGCACGATATTCTATCAGATTATTTCTTAGGGAATCCATAAATTGATGGAGGAATAAGATGATGAATAGTTTCACCTAGATCCACCAACTGTAGAAACACCTTTAGCAAGTAGTCATTTTTTGAGGTATGACACTCTTCAAGGTACAATTTAACTTTGATGTACCTTTATTGAAGTCCAAATAGACATAGAAGCTTTGGATATATCATTAAATATATTAAATGGGATATTACTACGTTAAAAAAAATTGACAATGATAAGATCACCTTAACATTTCTTAAGTCCCTTCCATATTTTAAATATTTATAGGATAGTTACTAGAACATACATTCCAAAGATGAATATGCAACATTTAGGGTATAACAGAATTGGGTGAATTTTATTGATGTCCTCAAGGTAGAATCTTTCTGTACTTTAAACTATGATGATTAAAACATGAGATGGACAACTTTGTGTTGAGAGAGAGACCATATCGCCCTAGAGTATACCAACATCTTTCATACCTTACATTGAAAGCTAGTTTTCAAAGACTATGAGAGACACTTTATTTTTAAGTACTATAATGGTCCAAGTAGCTAAATTTACCAAATGAACATGAAGTTATTAGACATCCCCTCATGAGAAGATGCATATTGATATGTTGTTAAAATAAAACAAATATTTAGGCATATAATAAGTGGGAGGCTAGGTTTGAATATTTGCAATAGTAGGCAACATCATAAAGGCATAACTAACTCGTAAAATAAAAGATAGTAGAAGGATAGTTAACCTCATGACAACTAGTGCAAGTGGTAGGTATCTTAGGTGGTTAGGTGGAATGGTTGGTATCTTCCCCACCCATGTTCAAATCCCCACTAATGATATGATGAGCTATTATGCCTTGATAGATATTATTATAACAACTTCGTGCCTATGAATATTGTTGTATTGGCTTCGATCCTTGTGAAATATTAAGTGAGTATACATGTGGGTTGGCCTACTACCAACAACCTCACTCTAGCCCTTTAGCTGAGAGGGAGGATTATTGCTTTCCTTGGGAAAAAAGAAAAGGTAAACAAGGGGATAAAATGGTTGAATAAGGACATTGGAAAGTGGTGTTAGCTTTGAAAAATACCTTGCCAAAAAATTGATAGATATCACTTGAAGTAGACAATAATGGACGAGCTAGAAAACATAAAGTCGGAGTTGGGAAAGGAATTTGAATTAGTTGAGCTAGTTAATGGAAACCATATTGTCGATGTTGAACCTAGTGTTACCTCACTACTGCTATAACATAATTTTTTTTTGATAAGTTAGTATATTAGTCAAAAATAATTTTTAAATGTTAAGTTAGGATATGGATGCAAAAGAAAAGAAAAATTAAAATGTTAGGGCAATTTAAAGTTTTATAGGCATCCATATCAATAAAATTATAGGAGTTAGCTGCCCTAAACAAAGAAGGAAAAAGAAATATAAAATGTTAGGGAAGCAAGAAGAAAGAAAAGGCTTCATTTTCATACAAAAGTAAATGCGAAGGTTGTTAGTCCAAATGCACCACATCATAAAAATGTCAAATTGTGTTAATGTATGATTAAGTCCTTAATCAGGATTAATTATCTGATTATAAACTTTGGCATTTCAATTATATTATAACGTGCAAGTTTTATTTGACCCAAATAAATAAACGACAAAAAGTCTTGTGGGTTTCAAATAAAGAAGACGCATGATCTTCCAGTTGATCTTCTTCCTGCCCAACTCAACGACAGGGAGAGATTTCGCACCCGCTCCATTGTTTCACATTAATGTATCAAGGGAGAGGGGGGTTTACAAAGCGGTTTCCATGGCAGACTCTCGACCTTACATGTCACCCCCTGCACATCTCCCCCCTCGCCCTTGAACAAAACCACAAATAACTCTCGACCCCCCCCCACCCCCGCAAACCAGTTGTGGTTTTCTCCGCCAATGGCTCTTTCACCCCACCAAAAAGCTGTTATCCCTCCACTAATCCTGAGATGACACCTCACCTACTCATTTCTTATTCCTCCCATCCTTTACCTCTTTACATGCTTACCCCCCCATTCGGCATACCCATTGTATCCATTTGTTTTAGCCGTGCTCCCTTGCATTTAAAGCTACCATGGTTATTAAAAAAAAATTTACCCCTTCCCCCATCTTATAAATAAAACAAAATTGGCCTCTTTGTCACTTTCTTCTGATCATTTGCAATTTCTTGCAGGTATACAGTGATTGCATAACTTCTGGCCTTTTGATCAAACTGTCAATTATATCCATTTTTTCTTCCTGTTTGCCGTCATTGCCCTAAAAGAAAAATCTTAGAAGCAAACCAAAGAGGAAAGTACTGTCAACTCGACCCAGCTTGACCTTGACCATATCCTAATTGTCGATTCGCTATTTAAAGTTGCAGAGGCCAAGTGTGAGTTTGATTTTTATGAACTACACTTATGGCTTAAACAAAACTATCTCAACTAGCAAGATCTGAATAGGTTTTGGGAGTATGTGTCACCTTTCTATAGTTTCCCAAAGACACATGAATTCCCTGATCTTATTACTTGGTGCCAAGCCAAGTATGACCCTGTGAAAAGGGCAGTGATGACTGAGAATGGAGACATTCTGATGGCAATTTTTTCTCAAACTATAAATGAAATGCTCTTAGTTCCTCAAATTAACTCCTTGACTCAATTCTTATCAACAGCACTTATGGATCTATACCATAAGTTAACTTTCCCACAGAGAGCTAAAATATTCAAAATCGTTTTGCCTGAAGATGCATAATCGCCTAAAAGAAATACACCTTACTCATCTGCCATGTTTCTTGAAGCCTCTAGACATTGCATTTCCTTACTTTCCTATCTATTAGGATACCTTGATGACCAGTCTGTTGATGAGGTAATCCTTGGTTTCTTATCCATTTTCAATAAAAACCAACAACTAGAAATCATGCATAATTACAGCCAATTCTTGGCTGATAATATACATGAACAATTCATGAACTTCACTATGGAGGAAGTGTTCAATTACAATTCTATGATTGTTCACATGTTTAGTTTTCAAGAGGGTGATCTATTACCAATCAAACTCAATGAGCAAGATGGACAAGGAGTGAATCAATAAGTGATTCACTAGATATAAATGGTCAGGGTAGCTTCCACCACCTCATCATTTGTATAATTTGTGGATGCATTCATACATCCAGTGGTACAGCTCCTTAATAGCCAGACATAGCCCAAGATTGGGAATGACATCAAAAGGATCCTACACCTAAGTGAACAAACCAAAACTGGTGATTGGTATTTATACCAGAACTACACTAAGATAAAAATATATGGTTGTGAGCTTGCACCATACAAGCTGCCTAAATGTGTTCCTTTGAGAATATTTTCTCTAGAATATATCAAGTAGATGATTCACATGGATGAGCTACATTTTGTGCCAGGTAAAAGAAAGTCTCAGTTCAAGATCAAAGCACATATTGGGTCATTTATTTTCAACACCAGATCAGCTGGTGTTGAGGAAAATGCATTATTGAAGAAGATGAATTTAAAACCTAGTTTCACCTAGTCATATGATCCTTTTGGAATCATTTATGCCTTAAGGGTTAGTTTCAAGATGACTCCTTATAGCCATACTCCAAGGACAAAAATTTAAAAGTTTATGAACTAATAAATGTGGATTGATGGGACTCTTCAAGAAGCAGATGAGCAAGTTGTGTCTACTCCCACTGACCAGACTCTAGTTGCTCAAAGCAAACAACAAAAGATTTTGAGAGAGGAAACTTCATCCACTGAATATGTGTCGAAATGGTTCATTTTTTAGTAAAAGAAGCCTAAAATCATCTTGGCCACATTAGCAGAAGAGACTCCATTGATCTTGGAGATCCATAAGTGTCTACATCCGCAGGAGTTAGTACTTCAACCACTCCTCCCATAATTAGTGCTTCAACTACTCCTCCTGCAACTTCACCTTATAGAGAGCCTATAGAAATTATTTAATCAATAGGAACCAACACTTTGGATGATTCAAACATATTTTCAAGGTTCCTAGAAATAAATCAGAGAAATGAGACTTTAAAGCCCAATGTGAACAGTCAGTTTTGGAAGAAAACTTCTACCTTCCAACATAGGCTTCTTTCTTCTTTTGATAGTGAGAAGGGCAGAATGAAATGGCTTTCTTACAAGCTTAGATTCCATTCCCTAAATCACCATATTATTACAAGAAGACCGTGTTTTCATTTGACAATAGTCAAATCCATCCAATTGACCAAATGGACATGCACAAATAGACTGGTGAGATGTCATTTCTACTATGACAACTATAGCCATGCCTCTTTCTAAACTCAAGACTACTCTATCAAATGTTCAGTCCCAACTTAAGTTAGAAAAAATCTCCTCTCTAGCTAAAGACAACAAAATAAAATCACTAAAGGATTTTGTGATTAAAGTATGATAGGATCCCGAAGATGTAAAAGCTGTAGAACTACTCCTTAAGAAGAAATATGCAGACATTGTTTCATTGAAGAAATAGTTGAAGCTGCCTTCAACAGAAGATCCCGTGACCAAGGATATGGCAGAAACTAAACAAAAAAGGAGGATATGTGCAAAATTATTATTGAGTGGAATATACAATTGAAGACGATGGAAGAACAGATTGAAGAGATATTTAAGGAGAAGGAAACAACACAATTTTCCATGGTGTCCATTACAATAGTCCTAATAGCAGCTGCAGGTACAAAGCCTAGTTCCTCATCTACAACCATTGAGCTTGCACCAACAATAGCTTACCTAGCCAAATTAGCACAGGAATTGTCAATACAGAAGCAGGAAAACAAGAATCTACTTCAGAAATTTAAAAATCTGGAATTGCAGAAAGTGCAAAATGATACAAAGTATCTGGAAGAAATGCAAAAGACTCACAAATTAGAACTTAAAATCCAGAAGTTGGAGAGTGAGTCACTGATGGTAGACACTTTGGCTCATGCCTAGGACAATATTTGGACAAAAAGCAATCAATCCATGACATATGTATGGACATCCATACAACTTATTTTTGAAACTCATTACTAGGTGCAGAGCAGTGATTGAAGAACAAAAAGCAGCCTTTAAGACCAAGCCAGTAGAAGCCACATATATGTTCAAGGTTCAAAGAGAAAAGAGGAATTAGAATAAATAAACATCTTTGACAGAACAACCACCATTTTAGAGATTAAAAAAGGTATTACAGAAAAGGAATTTGATCAATCAATTGGAAACTAAGTGTCAAACCCTGGAGATTTTTGTCAAGAGATTTCATTCAAAATTTAATGTTTTAAATCAGAAAGGATTGTCAGGATTAGTAGGTTTGAATGATAAGTTGATTATGTTAGATTATTATTCAAGGAGTTATATGCTATTGTAGTAGACAGAGCCAAAACTGTAGGAGTGAAAGGACAGATAATAGGGAGGGATTTTCTAGAAACCTTGGAATATGATTTAACCATCTTACATGAAATGAAGCACTTGTTTCTCACCAAGCCTAATTTCTAAAGATATACAGAGGTGGATGAAACATTCAGGAAGATGGTAAATGTATATATCCCAAGTGAAGAAAAATGGGATCATTGTTGTGAAACAATTGAGTAATTCCTCATTATGACAACAGAACAACTCATCAATGTTTTTAGGATAGCTCATCAATGTTTTCAGGCCATATCATCAACAAATTCCAAAAGGATAGAGCCACCTCTTTAGCAGTTTTTTGGTTCCTATCATATTATTCTATTCTTGTAATTTTGTACTATTTTTATATTCTATTCCAAACATATTGTAGATCTTTTGTAAAGTTTTGTATAAATAACTCCTCCTTTGAGTTATTATGGGTTGAACCCTTGAACAAGTTATCAAGCATATTTGTACTAAGCTAGATCATTTTTGAGATAATAAAAGACTCTGGATTTGCCTCATATGGTCTGTCTCTGAGTGAGTTGTATTTCATATTGTCTATTCATTATGTTTTCTTCATATAAATTAAGTCTTTTGCAGTCATCTGATTTAAAATTTAATTGAATATCAGTTTCATTTTGAAGCCTCTGTGAAGTTGTAATTTAAGTAAGAGACTAATTTACAGAACTATTTGTTATTGTAAATTCCTATTTGAATAAATTACAATAAATCTCTATAATAGTTTGATTATATTTTGTTTTGTCATGATCTGGATTATCCACAGTTTCTTGTTCATTCTGCCAATGTTTCAAACCCCAAAGGGGGTCCATCATCAGGACTAAATCAGAATATGAATGAAAGTTTATTGAGAGAAGAGAACCTTCTAACCTGTGTATAAAAAAACCCAGAACCCTAATTTTATAAAGAAAGCATTGTTTTCTTGATTAAGAAAGCATTGTTTTCTTGATTTCTTCTTGTAAAGGGTTAAATATTCAGTTTGAGTATCAAATCAATTATACCTCTCCATACTCTACTTCTCAGTATTAGCAATTTAACAATATTTCATTTCCATAAACAGATTTATACATGCTACTTCTGTTAATGAAACTTGCATGTATACGCAATTGTGTTTAGAGAAACCAGCATATACCTTGCAAACTTATAATTTAGTTAGTTGATCTTTAATATGTGTATAAGAACCATATAACTAGTAATCAGATGCAGTAAACAAAACAGGCAATTACACACATGAACACAAGATATAAGGTGGAAACCCAATGTGTGTGAAAACCACTTGCTGCAATCGTCTCTATCTTTCTTTAATAAGAAACTTCTTTTTACAAATTTTGTACTGGTGCAGTCTTATACTAGTACGCAGGCTTCTACCTACAGAAGGCTACAACCTTCTCTTGTTCTCCAGCTTTTCCTGGAAGGGAGCTACAACCCCCTTAGTTCTTGTACTAGCTAATAAGTTTACTAGTACATAGGTGCTGACCTACAGAAGGCTACAACATTCTCTTTTCTTCCAAGGACCTCGTTTCATAAATTTTCAGACTGGATCCATCAATAACATCAATCAAACATCAAATATATATCCATCAATCAATCTCCTTTATACCAACCAAAACTGAATCAAACAATCACTTTTCTGAATGTTGTAACCAGAATACAGTAACAATATTCAGAACCCAATCCAGAACCCAAAACACTACAACAGCAAATAGAAGTAGCTAAAACATGTTTTATGAGATGTACGCTACTTCAATGTGTCGAACCTGCATTCATACGTTGTTATATGAAGGAAAACCTGTGTATAGGTTGTTTTGAAATGTCGAACTAGTGTGTATATGTGCCTTTGCTATATTGAACCTATGTATAGATCTTTAAAAGATGATTTAACCTTTACAACTATTCAGACATCAGTTATACCCAGATCATCAGATTTACAGATTATGACATGTGCCAATTATAAAAGATCAAAACCACATAATGATACTTCTCTTCAAGCCTTAAGATCTTGACCCATTAATATAACTTATCCTTCTTCAAGCGCTCAGGTTCCTCCTTGATTTAGATCCAGCTATGCACCATAACCCAATGACCAGTATTCTAGATCTTGCTCTTCATTAGATATTCAATACTTGAGTGCCCTTGCCTAATGATCTCCTCCTCCTTTTATAGTCTTAGGCCTTACTCAATACCATGGTCCAAAACCACTTTAGAATCAATACCTTGGACCAAATACCTGGGGTCAACACTTCGGACAAGATACCTTGGACCAATACCATGGGTCAAAATACCAAGGACCAAATACCATGGACCAAAACCAAGTTTTCCAACATGTACACACTTTTCCTTGCATGAAAGTGCATGTATACGTATACACACCTTTTGATCTGCTAACCCATGTGTATACGTAGTTTGGTCAAAGGGAACCTGCGTATACCTCTTTTTCCTTCATTCTGTGATCCTGAACTATGATCTATCATCTGAGTGAGTTTTCATCAAGGAAAAAACCTGTGTCATAGTGCCAAACCTGTGACATAATGCCAACAATCTCCCCCTTTGGACTTGATGGCAACCCCAAGTTATTATCCCCCTTTGTCATCAAGGGAAAAGGGTTATGCTCCCCTTGAGTACATGCTGAATTTTCTAATATGCTGAAGTGTGATGTTCATGCTCCCCCTGACTGTAAGTAAGGTGTGCAAAAGGATGTTCTACAAGAAGAACATGACTTTATACATCATAAATGACCTTTCTATCACCAAAGACTCATACATACATCCATCACCAAACCAATTGGGGATATACCAAGATTCACTCATCCACCCAACCAAGTGGGGATACACCAAAAGTTTATACATGAGAAAACAAGAACATTACATCATCCATCCCAGGCATAGTGGAGAAACAAAATCGGCTGTTACATGACCTTGATAATAAAAGATATACATGATATAGAGACAAAATATCTAAAAAAAGACTATGATAGTCATCAGTAACTATCATCAACAACATCTGTCAATCACCATCCAGACCAATAACCATGATCTCCCTCTGCACCTGAATAAAAACAACTGGGAAATTGTACCAAGATCTTCTAAGATAATGCCAACAATGCATTATTATAAGTATATGCTCCTCCTAAACCTATTCCAGATGATCACTGTCAGACCCATATCAGACTCTTTTCATCCTAAGTCTAGCCCACTGATATTCTTCAAACCAACATATACGCGGTTGTATCCACAATGACCAGTGTATATACACAGATACACTTCATGAAACTCACGTACAACCGTTGTTCTCTGAAACAAATAAGTGTCAACATCAAGATGATGAACCAACTACTCCCAGCTTCTGTCTGAGGTATTCAAATGTCTCTCTGGGCAGTGGTTTGGTGAATATATCAGCAACCTGTTCCTTGGAGGGAACATACTCCAATTTGACGTTTTGTTCAAGCACTTGTTCCCACAGAAAATGATATTTGATAGGTATGTGCTTGGTCTTAGAATGCATGACTAGATTCTTTGAAATACTGATTTCACTTGTATTATCACATAGAATGGAGATGGGTGGAGTACATGTGATCTAAATGTCTTGCAATGTTTGCATCATCCAAAAGAGTTGTGTGCAACAAGATGTAGCAGCCACATATTCTGCTTCAACTGTAGATAATGCAATTGAACTTTGTTTCTTGCTGAACCAAGACACTAATCTGGAACCCATATAGAATGCACCACCATTAGTGCTTTTTCTGTCATCCATGCTTCCTGCCCAATTTGCATCTGTATATGCATGAAGTGTAAGATCTGTATCTCTAGGATACCATAAACCAAAGTTTTTTGTTCCTTGAAGATATTTGAAAATTCATTTGACTGCCTGAAGGTGTGATTCCTTTGGATTTTCTTGGAATCTTACAACTATTCGCACTGCATGCATGATGTAAGGTCATGTACCTGTTAGATAGAGCAGACTACCAATCATGGATCTTGAGGTTGGTTGATGTACTGCTACTGATTCATCATTTGTGTTGAGGCTGCATCCTGTTACCATAGGGGTACATACTCGTTTAGAATATTCCATGCCATATTTCTTCAAGATCTGCTTGAGGTACTTGTTTGTGATAGAAAAATACCATCTTTATTTTGTTGAACTTGTAAACCAAGAAAATATGTGAGCTCACCAAGCAGGGACATTTCAAATTCTTTCTGCATTAACAAAGCAAAGTTTTGACTCATGGCTTCTTCATTGCTATCAAAATGATATCATCAACATACACAACAAGTATTAACAATTTATCGTTGTCAATTTTTACATATAGATTGCTATCAGCTGATCCTTTTGAAAAACCTTGTTGATGAAGGTATTTGTCAAGACGATAATACTAGGCCCTTGGAGCTTGTTTTAGACCATAGAGAGCCTTTCTGAGTTTGCATACAAGTTTTGGATGATTTCCAAGGATGAATCCATCTGGTTGCTCAATATATACTTCTTCTTCTAGGTCTCCATTAAGAAAGGCAGATTTCATATCCATTTGATATACTTTGAACTTCTGAAAGCTAGAAAGAGCAAGGAACATTCTTATGGCTTCAAGTCTAGCAACAAGTGCAAAATTTTCTTCAAAGTCTATACCTTCTTTTTGGGCATACCCTTTACAAACAAGTCTAGCCTTGTTTCTAATAACTTCTCCATTTTCATTCAGCTTGTTTTTGAATATCCATTTAGTTCCTATGACATTCTTATCATTAGGTCTAGGAACCAATTCCAAAGTATTATTCTCTTCAATCTTCTGAAGTTTTTCATTCATGTCCTTGACCCAACATTCATCTTTGCATGCTTCATTTACATTTTGCAGTTCGATGGAGGAATGCCAGATAGCTTGAAGCTTCTGTAATAGTTCTTCTTGTCTATACACCTGCCTCTTTCTGCCCCAAAATTTGAGTCTTTGGATGATTATTCTGAACATACCTAGATGGAGTCTTTTCTTCTACCTTTATCTACTCTTCTGGTACCTCATTGGTTTCTTCTTCTGAATTAATCTAATTTGATGTGGAAGGATAGTCCTCATCTTCTTCATAATCTTCGGTTTTTACCTACTTTGGATTTTTTCTTGCTTCATCAGCCACAACATCAATACTTTCAATGATTTTCCCAAGTCTTTTATTATAACACTTATATCCTTTACTTCGGGAAGAGTAACCAAGGAGAATGCCTTCATTTGCTCTAGGTTCAAAATTTCCAAGTTTTTCATCAATCCATTTGATGTAACATTTGCTTCCAAAAACTTTGAAGTATTTTACAGTAGGAGTCTTACCATACCAAAGTTCATGTGGAGTTTGAGTGTTGTTTACCCGGACATTTGCTTTATTGAGAATAGTGATGGCGGCAAATGCAGCTTCACCCTAGAAGGTCGTAGGAGTTCCAAACTCATCTAGCATAGCACGAGCCATTTATTGAACAATTTGGTTCATCCTTTCTACTACTCCATTTTTGTGACGATTTCTTGTGGTAGAAAATTCCCTTATTATTCCATGTCATTCACAGAAGTCGAAGAATTCATCTGAGGTAAATTATCCTCCTCAATCAGACCTGAGGCATTTGATTTTGTGATCTGATTCATTTTCAACCAAAGCTTTGAAGGCTTTGAACTTTTCGAATGCTTCGTCTTTATGCTTTAGAAGTCCTATCCAACACATTCTTGAAAAATCGTCAATGAATAATATAAAATATTCTTCTCCACGAGGTGACTTTTTCCTTGATGGTCCACATAATTCAGTATGAACAAGTTCAAGAGGATTACTAGTTGATCCTTCCTTTTCAGGGAAATGTGTTTTGGTTTGCTTACCAAATTGACATGATTTACATATTGTATTTTCTGGAATGCAGATATCCAAAAGATCACGAACCGCTTGGTATCTACATGCTTTTCTTATTTGAGGGAAGCTTAGATGCCCCAGTCTTCTGTGCCATAGCCAATGTTCATCATTTTTGCTTAGATAGCACTATTGTTGTCCTCCCTTGAGTATGTACAAGTTGTTTGGAGTTCTTACACCTTTGATCATTGTTTCTCCTATCTCTAGCTCACGAACAACATATCCATTTGATCGAAATACTACTTCATTTCCTTGATCACACATTTGACTGACACTTAATAGGTTATGTTTTAGACCATCAACATACATAGCATTTCCAGCTTTAACCTTTTCTTTTAAGAGAACAGAGCCTTTACCTTTTATGACTGCAGGAGTGTCATTACCAACTGAGACCTTATTTTCCTTTTCTAAGGCAATATATGACTGAAGTTTTTCTTTATCACCTGTCATGTGTTTCGAGCATCCACTGTCGATATACCACTGATTTTCTTGTCCTTTTGCATACAAGGCTATTCCGCATATTTCTGTTTGTAGTTCTTTCTTTCTCCATGTTTTGGGATGCAATGAAGCTTGCTCCTTCTAAGATGTTTTCCAAAATTTGCTCCTACATTCAAAATCTTCATGACTGAAGTTGCTACAGATAGAGCATTCTATTTCATTTTCAAGAGCAGAAAAGTTATTGTAGGTCCTTTTCATGATCCCAATCACATTCCTTTGATTCTGTGCTTCTCTAGTCATGATGGTCTTGTAAGCAACACATTGAGTAGCTTTGTGTCCAAAGTTATGACATGAAGATTCTATTCATCCTTCAAGTAGATTGAACTTGATTTACCTGATGATCTACTTTATGCCTTTGTTGATGATTGTCAACCTATTCACTTCTCCTTGCTGCATCAAGATAGCTTTTGGAGAGTAATGGATTTTGTGCTTGAGATGCTTCTTCAGTATATCCAAGACCTACCTTTATCAGAGGATAACACTGCACTTTGATAATTTCATCTAAAGTTTCCGATCTTTTCGCAAATCTAAGATTGAGATCTTTTTTTTTTCAATATCTTTTCTTAGATCCACAATTTCACATTCTAACTTTTCATTGTGTTTTTCCCTTTTAGCAAGTTGGAATGTCAGAGTATCTATAATCATACTCTTTTCCTCTAAACATATTTTAAGTTTAGAAATTTCTTCATAAAGACCATCTTCATATAAAGCATCCAAGAAATCATCATCTTCAAAAGCCATCAAAAGTCTATAATCATTACCATATTCATCTTCATCACTATTTGATAAACCATCACTATCTTCATGCATATAGTAGCTCTTCTTAGTTACATTCTGTTTTCTATTCCATTTTGTTGATTCCTTACCTTTATCAAGCTTATCTTTATGAGGAAATTTGGCTGTATAATGACTAACTCTTCCACAAGCAAAGCATTTGAAAGGTAGTTTACCTCTGAATCTTCCAGAACCTCGTTGAAGGTTTTTGACAAAGTTTGCTTCTTCCTCTCCTTCTAAAATGTGTCCTGATTCATTGATCTCTTCTCTTCCTAAGGCCTTGAATGTGGCTTCTCTCCTATCTGATGGACCTCCTTTTCTCATTTCAACAGCAGTTAGGATTCCCTGCAGTTGTGTCATAGTCATACTCTGAAGATCCTATTTTTCTTCTATGGCAGAAACATTTGATTCAAACTTAGAAGACAAGGATCTTAAAACCTTTTCAACTAAAGTAACTTCTTTTATTTCTTCACCCAAGTTTTTCATGCGATTAACAATCTCATCTATACATAGGAAGTAATGAGCTATACTTTCATCATTGTGCATTTTGAGAGTTTCATATTGAATTATGAGAGATTGTAGTTTTGCATGTTTTACCTGTTTGTCTCCTTCATAGCTTAGAACGATCTTGTCCCATATTTCTTTGGCGGTTTTGTGTTGCATAACCTTGACAAATTCTGATTGTAACAGACTCCCCAATAGTGTATTGACAACCTTGGCATTTGTTTCATACTGCTTTTTACCTGCTGTACTGTAGGAATTGCTGATGGAAATGTATATCCTCCTTCCACGATTTCCCAAACATTTGTTCCAAGAGATTGAAGATAGGTCCTGGTTCTTATCTTCCAATAGGCGAAGTTGCTCCCATCAAAGATTGGTGGCCTAATGGATCCCTCTCTTTCGTAGCTGCCCATGATGATAGATCTTCCCTCAAGCGATCAAGCTTCTTCTGAAGGACCTGCTTCGATACCAATTGTTGGAAATAATACAGGGGGGGGGGGGGGGGAATCAGTATTAAAAATATAACAATATTTCATTTCCATAAACAGGTTTATATACACTACTTCTGTTAATGAAACTTGCATGTATACGCAATTGTGTTTAGAGCAACCAACGTATACCTTGCAAACTTATAATTTAGTTAGTTGATATTTAATCTGTGTATCAGAACCATATAACCGGTAATCAGATGTAGTAAATAGAACAGGCAATCACACACATGAAGACAAGATATAAGGTGGAAATCTAGTGTGGGTGAAAACCACCTGTTCCAATCGCCTCTATCTTTCTTTGATAAGAAACTTCTTTTTACAAATTTTGTACTAGTGCAACCTTATACTAGTATGCAGGCTTCTACTTGCAGAAGGCTACAACCTTCTCTTGTTCTCCAACTTTTCCTAGAATGGAGCTACAACCCCCTTAGCTCTTGTACTAGCTGATGTGTTTACTAGTACATAGGTGCTAACCTATAGAAGGCTACAACCTTCTCTTTTCTTCCAGGGACCACGTTTCATAAATTTTCAGACTGGATCCATCAATAACATCAATCAAACATAAAATATATCTGCACCAACCAATCGCCTTTATACCAACCAAAAATAAATCAAACAATCACTTTTCTGAATGTTGTAACCAGAATATAGTAATAGTAATCAGAACCCAATCCAAAACCTATAACACTACAACAACAAACAAAATTAGCTAAAACATATTTTATGAGGCATACGCTACTTCAATGTGTCAAAACCTGCATTCATACGCTGTTATATGAAGGAAAACCTGCGTATACACTATTTTGAAATGTCGAACGAACGTGTATACGTGCCTTTGCTATACTGAACCTGCGTACAGATCTATAAAAGATGATTTAACCATTACAACTATTCAAACATCAGTTATACCTAGATCATCAGATTTACAGATTACGACATGCACCAATTATAAAAGATCAAAACCACACAAATATACTTCTCTTCAAGCCTTAAGATCTTGACCCATCAATAGAACTTATCCTTCTTCAAGTGCTCAGGTTCCTCCTTGATTCAGACCCTGCTGTGCACCATAACCCAATGACCAGTATTCTAGATCTTGCTCTTCATTAGATATTCAATACTTGAGTGCCCTTGCCTAATGATCTCCTCCTCCTTTTATAGTCTTAGGCCTTACTAAATACCATGGTCCAAAACCACTTCAGAATCAATACCTTGGACCAAATACCTAGGGTCAACACTTCAGACAAGATACCTTGAACCAAATACCTGGGGTCAACACTTCGGACAAGATACCTTGGACCAATACCATGGGCAAAATACCAAGGACCAAATACCATGAACCAAAACCAAGTTTTCCAACATGTACACGCTTTTCCTTGTGTGAAAGTGGGTGTATACGTATATGCGCCTTTTGATCTACTAACCCGCATGTATACGCAGTTTGGTCAAGGTGAACCTGCGTATACCTCCCTTTTCTTCATTTTGTGATCCTGAACTGTGATCTATCATCTGAGTGAGTTGCCATCAAGGACAACACCTGTGTCATAGCACCAAACCTGTGTCATAGCGCCAAATCAGTGTTTTTAGGACAGCTCATCAATGTTTTCAGGCCATATCATCAACAAATTCCAAAAGGATAGAGCCACCTCTTTAGCAGTTTTTTGGTTCCCATCATATTGTTCTATTCTTGTAATTTTGTACTATTTTGTTATTCTATTCCAAATTGATTGTAGATCTTTTGTAAAGTTTTATATAAATAACTCCTCCTTTGAGTTATTATGGGTTGAACCCTTGAACAAGTTATCAAGCATATTTGTACTAAGATGGAGCATTCTTGAGATAATAAAAGATTCTAGATTTGCCTCATATGGTCTGTCTCTAAGTGAGTTGTATTTCATCTTGTCTATTCATTATGTTTTCTTCATATAAATTATGTCTTTTGCAGTCATTTGATTTAAAATTTAATTGAATATCAGTTTCATTTTGAAGCCTATGTGAAGTTGTAATTTAAGTAAGAGACTAATTTATAGAACTATTTGTTATTGTAAATTCCTATTTGAATAAATTACAATAGATCTCTATAATAGTTTGATTATATTTTGTTGATTAAGAAAGCATTGTTTTCTTGATTTCTTCTTGTAAATGGTTAAATATTATCAAATCAATTATACCTCTCCATACTCTACTTCTCCATCACATTAAAATCAAACTAACCATGTGTAGTTAAAGAACAACCTTTCATTTTATCAAAAATTTGTCTAAGTTTAAAACATCTATTTATAAATAGTTCACTGGTCATCCAATCACTCAAAACAACAAAACATTATAGATGCTTTGGCATAACTAATTGACCCTAGGTTATCTCAAAGGAAAACATCATATTAGTGTCGTTTCCAGGGATGAAGGATCGAAAGATAAATTTTCCCTGGGGAAACAATTTTCCCTTTCCTTTAAGGTGAATAAAGGATAAGGATATAGGTCAAAATCTTTCACCTATCGATTCCACTGGTCCAAGTTGGCTCCTTTTAAGCATACTAGATCATGTTTTGATTCTTAAATTGTTAACCCTCTACCATATCTAGGAAGACTTATTATGAGAGCCTCTTCAAGGAGAATACATAGAACCTCTTCTTCTTCTTCAACTTTACACCTTGAAGACATCTCATCTGTAGATCCTTTTCCATTTGTGTCGTCCCATCCTGATTGGAATGAACTACCTCCTAGGGTCTTTGAATTCCATTCTAGAGGAGCAGATCTTCCATCAGCCTTTTTAATGCAATCACTTGAGTCATATCAAGTTCCATCCATTCCTATAAAATCACCTTCATCTGAGGAAGAATTGGGTTTACATTTACCTGAATTCCAGCCTACAGACTTCATTTCTCCAACTCCTTATTCTATTCCATCAACCTCTATTAATCTTGAATAGACATTCTCTATCTATTCAAATACTTTGTTTGATAATAAGGAAGAATTTCCATTAGGAGTTCAAAAGTTGCTTATTAAAACACCTTTGAAATCCTCAAGGAGGTTTCCTCCCTCTTTTTCTCCTCCACATACTAATACCCCTACCAATTCCTCTTCATCATCTTCCTTTTCCTCATCATCATCCAGTCACTCACCCAGACTCCTCTTGTCAATATGGCTTTTTGACCCATTGTGCAAGAAAGGTATGCTACTCTAGTTCTCCCTGGAAACTTGGAAAATTTTCCTCATGGATATCTAAAGAATTTACCAAGATTTAATGGAGAAATAGGTCCCTCAGCAGAGGATTATGTATCAGCTTTCCTATATTTTGCTAACAATATGAACATAGAATAGGAAGATGTTTATATGACATTATTTGTACAATCCTTAGAAGGAAATGTTAGGATTTGGTTTAGGTAACTTAGAGTTGACTCTATTATAACATGGAATGAGCTCATAACTATCTTTAAAAACCAATGGGGAGTAAAGAAGGATCATGCCTACTTTCTCAATGAATTTGAATAATTGAAGAGAAACCCTACTGAACCAGTTGTTGTATTCATCAAAAGATTTAACAAACTCTATCATAAAATGCCTTTTGATTGTAAACCACCAGTGGCAACTGCAAAAGTCAGATTTTCCAAAGCATTTGAAGATGAATTTGCAGTCATGCTAAGGGAAAGGGTTTCTAATATATTATAAGACATCTAGACAAATGCTATAGAGGTAGAAGATAATTGGTCTTCTTCTGGTGAACTTAAGGCTAAATCAGAGAAAGAAGAAAGAAACTTAAAATCTAGGGTTGATGACTCATCTTCTTCCAAATATAAACTTGAAGACCAAAAAATTGATGAAATTACATCTTTATTTAGAAACCTTTCTAATAAGATTTCTAAAATTGAAACACAACCTAGAACTACTCAGAAAACTGCTATCAGACCTCAAGCTCAAACTCAATTCCGAAGAACTCCTCAAATGCAAATTCTTCAGAGACCAAGTTCTGATCAAAATTTTCAACCACCCCTGTTGATTAATGATAAAAAACCATAGGATACAAGCCCTTTAATCATTGAATTTATCAACAATATTGATTCTTCAATAGTACAAATGGCAATAGTTCCTTCATCTTCCCTTCAATCTTTTGAACAAGAACAAGGAGATGCTCGAATTTCAAAATACCAAGCATTCTTTGAATTTCTTATTGTAGAATTAAATAAGAGGTATTCTCTAAGACCTAGATCAGGTCCAAGTAGACCTTCAAAATATACCACTATAATTGAACCTACAATAAAATATATTCAAACATAAACTCCAACACCTTAGACTGCAGAGTCATCCACTGAAACCTTTTCATCTGACAAGACCATTTTGACAACTTTCAATATTGAAAAGGAATTTGAAAGGGTCAAGATTCCTATCCCTTTATCTAAACTTTCCAAAAACCCTGGTTATAAAAATAAGTGTCTAAGTGGATACAGTCCTCTAGTGTAGATTTTGAGGGAGATGTTATTAGTTTGGAGGATGAAAATCCCTCAGTAGTGTTTGGTCCTAGTTCTGATATGATTGATGAAATTGTTCCACCATTTTATGTAACTCTAAAAGTCCACGACTTTATTTTGTATAACTGCATGCTGGACTTTGGAGCTTCTCATAACCTTATGCCAAAGGTAATTATGGACCAACTTCAGTTTCAAGTTACTCGTTCTTATCATGATCTTTACACCTTTGATTCAAAGAAAGTACCATGCCTAGGATTAATCAAAGACCTAGTTGTGACCTTAGCCCAAATACCTATCAAAAGTATAGCTTTAGACATAGTTGTCACTGATATTCTCGCCAAGTTTGGCATGCTCCTATCTGGGTCATGTTGTGCTAAAATTGGAGGATCACTTCAGATGGACATGTCTTTTGCTACTATTCTAATCTATGGAGGTGAACATTTAAGGTTATATAGGAAAGTTAGATTCCTTCATACTGTTTTTAGGTCATATCAAGCAAAAAACCACCCTATTTATGCAGTAGATCAGGATTTTGGTTGCTTTCATTTATCTTCTAAAAATTCATCAAACACTCAACTTACCATTGAAAATATAGTTTCCAAACCTAAAATTGTAAAATTAGACATCTGGAAACTTTATTTTGATGGCTCTTGCTCAAAGGAAGGAGCATGAGCAAGAATTGTTCTAATTTCACCAAATAAAGAAAACATAACTCAGTCATGTAAACTTGAATTTGAGGTCACCAATAATGTGGTTCAGTATGAGGCTTTTCTCCTTGGTCTTGAGCTAGCTAAGAGTCTAAAGGTTCAAAACTTGAGTGTCTTTTCTGATTCTGAGCTAATAGTGAAGCAGGTTAGAAACCTATGTCAAACGAAACACCCAAGACTTAGGTCCTATAGAAAAAAAGCTTAGGATACAATTGAAAATTTCTTCCAAGGATTTAACATAACTATTATTCCCAGAGATTTAAATATGCATGTTGACTCACTAGCTATCTTAGCAAGCAATTTCAAAATCCCTGACCCAGTATTGTTAGAATACCATATTCAAGTCAAGTATAGACCATCAATTCCTGATAACCTAAAAAACTAGCATATTTTTTAGGATGATGAACAATTAAATATTTCCTTCAAGCCATTGACGAAATTTCAATATGAAAATTGAAGAAGATCAAAAAGATGTTCAGGAATCAAATTACCAAAGTCTAGAAACTTCATTCAGTCCTAAAATTCTTGGTCATGATATCATCCAATTATCTAATAATTTTATTCCTAAAGGATTAGTTCCATTGGAAAAACTATTTGATAATAATGATGTTTGTAAAAACCCCTTGTTTAACACACCTGAAGAAGAAATCAAAGAATGAAATATTGGGGACTTTGAATGATGTGAGAAATGTAAAATTATCATCAACCTTGCCTTTGGATGTAAAATCAAATACTTGAATCTTCTTAAAAATCACAAAGATGTTTTTTCCTATTCTTATAAGGAGTTAAAAACTTCCGATACATCTTTGATTGAGGATAAGATTCCTCTGAAACCAGAAGCAAAGCCCTTTCAACAAAAAATAAGAATAATCAATCCCATACTACTTACAACTATTGAGAAAGAGTTTAAAAAGCTACTTGATGCTCATATCATAGTACCTTTAAGGTATTTTGACTGGGTATCCAACCTAGTTCTTGTCAGGAAGAAAAATGGTGAGATTATGCTATGTGTAGACTTCTAAAACTTGAACAAATCATCTTTAAAGCATACTATCCATTTCCCAAAATGGATCATCTACTTCAGAAACTTTCAGGTGCAAATAGGATTTCTATGCTAGATGGATTTTTGGTTTACAACCAGATCATGGTAAGTCAAGCTCACCAAGACAAAACTGGTTTAACCACTCCTTGGGGTATATTTATGTATACTAGAATACCATTTGGGTTGACAAATGCTGGAGCCACTTTCCTGAGAGCCATGGATCTAGCATATGTAGGTAAAACATTTGAATTTACTATCATTAATTTACATTATTTAATTGTTTCCTCTGATTCTGATGAAAATCATTTAAAGCACTTGAGCAAGGTTTTTAACAGGTGTAGGAAATTTGGTATATCCATCAATCCAAAGAAATCTTTATTTTCTATAAAGGAAGGGAAATTACTAGGGCATATAATCTCCAATGATAGAGTTATAATTGACCCAAATAGAGTTTCAGCTATTTAAACCCTATCTCTACCAAGGAAAAAGAAAGAGATACAAACCTTCCTTGGGAAGATTAATTTTCTCAGAAGGTTCATCCCTAATTATGTAGAGATAGTTAAGGATATAACTGATATTCTAAAGAAAACCAATGAAGTGAAATGGATAGTTTCAGCTAGATATGCTTTTGATCAAATCAAAAAGGCTATATCTGAGGCCCCTTCATTAGCCAGCCCTGATTATTCTTTACCTTTTAGCATATTTTTCTTTTGCATCCGAAACGACCTTAACTGTTGTAATTTTACAGAAGAACACAAATGGTGATGACTAACCTATACCCTTCTTTTCCAAAGTCATGAGGGATGTTGAACTTAGGTATGATATTATTGAAAAACAAGCTTATGCCTTAATCCAAGCCCTCAAAGCCTTTAGAACCTATGTCTTTCATTCATACATTATAGCTTATGTCCCTAAGCATGTTGTTAAAACTGTTTTGACCCAGCCTGATACTGATGGAAGAAGAGGGAGATGGATTGCTAAAATCCTTGAATTTGACCTTGAAATTAAAACCAAAAAGCTAGTAAAGGGCTAAGGCCTAGCCAAATTGTTAGTTGAATCCAATTGTAAAGTATTGGGGATAAATCTGGTTTTTGAAATCTCATCTAGGGAGAATCCACAAGAACCTTCCTCAATTTCATTTGGGGAGAATCCACAAGAACCTTCCTCAACTTCATTTGGGGAGAATCCACAAGAACCTTCCTCAACTTCATTTTGGGAGAATCCACAAGAACCTTCCTCAATTTCATTTGGAGAGAATCCACAAGAACCTCCTCCTCTTATAGATGGGGAGAAACCAAAAGAACCTCTTTTTTTAGATCAAGCCATCCTTATCCATATAGATCAGAAATATCTACTCTCTGATTGGTACTTTGATATTGTGTAGTTTGTTAGGTATTTTCAATGTCTAGTTGATCTTGACATGAAGCAGTGCCAAGCGCTGAAGCTTCAAGCAGTAAAATACTGCATTATCAATGCTAATATATACTAGAAAGACCCTCTTAAGATCCTTGTCCTTTGTTTAACTGAAAATGAAACAGAGGGAATTATATATCAATTCCATGCAGGGCTTTGTGGTGGACACTATGCCTAGAGAGAAACAGTCTACAAAATTTTTAAATCTGGTTTCTACTCGCCAACACTTTTTAAAGAAGTTGGAGCAAGAGTAAGAGGTTGCATACCATGCCAATTATTTGCAGGGAAACATAAACTATCATCACTTCCTTTGGTTCCAGTATTGGTTCATGCTCCTCTTCCTCAATGCGGGTTGGACTTTATAGGGGAAATTCATCCACAATCAAGTAATCAACATAGATGGATTTTAACCGCTATAGACTATTTTACCAAGTGGGTAGAAGCTATACCTGTTAAAAATGAAAATGATACTGTTGTGATTAAATTCCTTTAAGAAAATATATTATCAATATTTGGATGTCCTCAACAAATTGTTACAGATAATGCAGTAGCTTTCAACAGTGTTAAAATGATTGAGTTCTGTCAAAAGTATTCAATCCTATTACACCATTCCACACCATACAATCCATAGGGTAATGGGTTATCAGAGTCCTCCAACAAGAGCTTAGTTAAGGTCATTAAGAAGACTCTTGAAGACCATAAAAAGAGTTGGGACATCCACTTAATCCACGTAATTTGGGCAAACAGAGTTTCTCCTAAGAGGTCAATAGGCAAGTCTCCTTTCCAATTAGTTTATGGTAAGGAAGAAGATTTTCCAACTCATTTAACTTCACATGTTATGAGGTTCCTTCAGGAATCTTGAAGAAAAATATGATTTTTCAAGAAGGATTAATCAAATCATTGAGTTGAATGAAAGATAAGGATGAAATTCGGTACAAGCTAAGGAAATACTAGAATAAGATGAAGGAACTGTTTGACAGAAAGGCTAGAGAAAGAAATTTCAAGAAAGGTGGCCTAATGCTTAGATGGGATACAAGGAGAGAAGATAAAGGCAAGCATGAAAAATTTGACAACCTTTGGTTTGATCCATTTAGCATTACAGAAGTCAAAGGGAACAATACATTCATCTTATAGAATTTGGAAGCAGAATATCCTCATTGCCAGTTAATGGGAAATACTTGAAACATTACATTCAGTATTAATTTTTCATCCATTCATTCATCATCTGTAAATATTCGGAGAGTTAATTTTATTTTTGAAAATTTGCAAGTGAGTATCTGTTTCATCAAAGACACCATAGCCCGAGGAGAAGGCGCTTGGACCTGTTTGTTCTCTGCATCCCACAGGGGGAGGCAGTCCCTAGTTGGAGCTGATGTTTTAACATAATTTGGTTTTGATAAGTTAGTATATTAGTCAAAAATAATTTTTAAATGTTAAGTTAGGATATGGATGCAAAAGAAAAGAAAAATTAAAATGTTAGGACAATTTAAAATTGTATAGGCATCCATATCAATAAATTGATAGGAGTTAGATGCCCTAAGAAGTCAAAAGAAAAATAAAATGTTAGGGAATCAAAAAGAAAGAAAAGGCTTAATTTTCATACAAAAATAAATGCAAATGTTGCTAGTCTAAATGCACCACATCATAAAAATGTCAAATTGTGTTCATGTATGATTAATTCCTTAATCAGGACTAATTCTTTGATTATAAACTTTGGCATTTCAATTATATTATAAAACGCAAGTTTGATTTGACCCAAATAAATAAACGACAAAAGTTCTTGTTGGTTTCAAATAATGAAGGTGCATGATCCGACGGTTGATATACTCCTCGCCCAGATCAATGGCAGGGAGAGATTTCACACCCACCTCCACTATTTCACATTAATGTAACGGGGGGGTCCGTAAAGCAATTTCCATGGTGGACTCCCAACCTTATGTGTCACCCCCACATCTCTCCTCACCCTGCCCACCACACAAAACCACAAGAAACTCCAAACCCACCCCCTCCCCCCCCCCCACAAGCCACTTGTGGTTTTCTCCTCCAATGTCTCTTTCACCCTGGCAAAAATCCATTATCCCTCCACTAATCCCGAGCTGACACCTCACCTACCCATTACTTATTCCTCCCATCCATTACCTCTTTACATTCTTATCCCCCCATTAAACATACATGTTGTAACCATTTGTTGCAGTCCCGCTCCCTTGCATTTAAATCTGCCACGATTATTAACAAAACTGTTACCCCTTCCTGCATCTTATAAATAAAACAAAATTGGCCTCTTTGTCACTTTCTTCTGATCATTTTCAATTGTTTGTAGGTATACATTGATTGCAAAACTTCTGGTCTTTTGCTCAGACTATCAATTATAACCATCTTTTTCCTTCCTGTCTGCCACCATGGCCCCAAAAGCAAAATCCAAGAACAAAACCATAGAGGAAAGTACTATCACCCAGACCCAGCTTGACCTTGACCATATTCTGATTGTCAATTCACTCTTTAAATTTGTAGAGGCCAAGTGTGAGTTTTATTTTTATGAATTACACTTATGGCTTAAACAGAACTATCTCGACCAACAAGATCCGATTAGGTTTTGGGAGTCCATGTTACCCTTCTACAATTTCCCAAAGACACATGAATTCCCTGATCTTATTACCTAGTGTCAACCCAAGTATGACCCTGTGAAAAGAGTAGTCATGGTTCAAAATGGAGACTTTCTGATAACCATTTCTACTCAAACTATAAATGAAATGCTCTTAGTTCCTCAAATTGACTCCTTGACTCCACTCTCACCGGCAGCACTTATGGATCTATACCATGAGTTAACTTTCCCATAGATAGCCCAAATATTTGAAATCTTTTTGCCTAAAGATGCAAAATTACCCAAAAGAAATCCACCTTACTCATCTTACATGTTTCCTGAAGCCTCTAGACAATACATTTCCTTACTTTCCTATCTATTAGGATACCTTGATGACCAGTCCGTTGATGAGGTAATCCTTTGTTTCTTATCCTTTTTCGATAAAGACCAACAACCAGCATTCATGTATAATTCAGCCAATTCTTGGCTGATAACATACATGAACAATTCATGAACTTCACTGTGCAGGTTGTGTTCAATTACAGTTTCGTAATTGTTCACGTGCTTCTTTTTCAACAGGGTGATCTATTACCAATCAAACTCAACAAGAAGGATGGACAAGGGGTGAATCAATTAGTGATTCATTGGACATAAATGGCCAGGGAAACTTCTACCACCTCATCATTTGCAGAATTTGTGGATGTATTTATACATCCAATGGTATAACTCCTTAACAACCAAAAAAAGCCCAAGATTTGGAATGAAATTAAAAGGATCCTACACCTAAGTGAAAAAACCAAAACTGGTGACTGGTATTTATACCAGAACTACATTGAGATAAGAATATATGGTTGTGAGCTTGCATAATACAAGTTGCCTAAATATGTTCCTTTGAGAATATTTTCTCTAGAATATATTAGGCGGATGATACACATGGATGAGCTACATTTTGTGTCAGGTAAAAGAAATTCTCATTTCAGGCTCAAAATATAGATTGGGTCATTTATTTGCAACACCAGATCAACTGGTGTTGAGGCAGATGCATTATTGAAGAAGATGAGTTTCCGGCCTAGTTTCACTTGGTCCTATGATCCTTTTGGCATCATTTATGCCTCAAGGGTTAGTTTCAAGATGACTCCTTATAACCATACTCCAAGACCAAAAATTGAAAAGTTTATGAATCAATAAATATGGATTGATGGGACTCTTCAAGAATAAGATGAACAAGTTGTGTCTACTCCCATTGACCAGACTCCAATTGCTCAGAGCAAGCAACAGAAGAGGCTGAGAGAGGAAACTTCATCCACTGAAGATGTACTGAAAGGGTTCATTTTTCAGCAAAATAATCCTAAACTCAGCTTGGCCACATTAGCAGAAGAGACTACACTAATGATCATTGATCTTGGAGATCTAGAAGGGTCTACATTAGTAGGAGTTAGTACTTCAACCACTCCTCCCATGCTTAGTGCTTCAACTACTCCTCTTGTTGGGTGTGGAGCATGATTATTTAGAGGTCTTTGTTTTAGCCAGATGTATACCCAGGAAGATTGTACACCCCTCCATGCGGGGGGGTGTGGGGGGGACTTGTCCCCACCGCGAGGGTTCGGGGGGACCGATCCCCCCTGGCTGGGGGGTTTGGGGGCCAGCGGTCCCCCAACGGGGGTTTCAGGGGCAGCGCCCCCGAAGCTAAAAACAAATGTAAAATTTCATCGTAAAAGTATAGTAATTTCTAGTCAATCTGGGCTGTTCATTAGGCAGATGATCTGACAGTAGCGCTTATGTTTAGTTTAGGGTTTTTTTCCCTAGAAGGCAACCCCTCTCTATGTATGAGGGAATTGTATTGAGGCTGTGTAATATATATATGTGTATTCTATGAGCGAGAAATAGAGAGGTGAGACTGTGAGAGAAATTAGAGGATATTACAATGGATCTATTGTAGGTTGTGTCTCTTCATTTTGCTGGATAATAGAAAGGAAGGACTGGATGTTTGGGGTGGACATAGCCCAAACTGGGTGAACCACGTATATTTGTGTCTCTCTGGTTTTATGCATTTTCTGTGTTTATATTTATGCAATATTATATGTGTTCCACTACTCTGTAATATATAATTTTCTAACAAATGGTATGAGAGCCGAAGGTCTATTTGGTTGATAAACTTGCAGGAAAGAATGTTTCCTCGTTCGAGTGGGAGCAATGGTGGAAGATGGTAAGTTTAGGGTTGAGAAATTTAACGGCCAAAACTTCTCACTGTGGAAGATGCATATGGAAGATTATCTGTATCAGAAAGATCTGTACCTACCATTGGGCGGAAAAACAAAGATGTCGATGGGTATGACAGATGAAGAATGGAACCTTCTCGATATAATGGCACTCAGAACAGTATAGTTGTGCCTCATAGTGTCAGTCGCCTTCAACATTTCAAAGGAAACAACGACATAGGGTTTGATTAAGGTGTTGCCGAAACTATATGAGAAACCCTCGACCTCAAACAAGTTATTTCTTATGAAATGGTTATTTAATATGAAGATGTCAGAAGGTGGATCTGTTGCGAACCATTTAAATGATTTTAATACTGTTACAAGTAAGTTAAGTTCTATAGGGGTAAACTTTGATGATGAAGTTAGAGCTCTGTTATTCTTGTGCTCATTGCCAGAAAGTTGGAATGGTTTAGTAATGGCCATTACTAACTTTGTTTATGGATTTAGTACTTTAAAGTTTGATGATGTTGTTGGTGCTATCCTTAGCAAGGAAATGCGAAGGAAAAGCTCTGGTGAGACATCGGGTAATGCTTTGAGTGTAGAGTCTAGGGGAAGAAAAATGGAAAGAGGAAAGAGCTCAGGATATCGTAGTAAATCAAGGAAAGGCAGATCCAACTCCAGATTAGGGATAATGTGTTGGAAATGTGGAAAGAAAGGACACCTAAAGAAAGAATGTAGATCTCGGAAGGGAAAAGAAGGAGATGTACAACAAGAAAAAAATCATGAAGAAAATGTGACAGGTAAGGTGTTATAAGATGCTTTGATTCTTTCTTTCAAAAATATTACTGATTCCTGGGTGTAGATTCAGGGGCCTCATTCCATGCCACACCTGATAAAAATATTTTCATGACTATGTTCAAGGAGATTTTGGACAAGTCTGTTTGGGTGATGATAAACCCTGAAAAATTGTTGGAATGGGTAAGGTTCTTGTAAAAGAGCAGAATGGAAACCAATGGCTGCTAAAGGAGGTAAGGCATGTTCTAGATCTGAAGAAAAATCTGATTTCAATAGGGTGGTTAAGCGGTGAAGGTTGTGTGACAACTTTTACAGATAAAGCTTGGAAGGTCACCAAAGGAGCCCTGGTAATAGCAAAAGTTGAAAAGGTTGGTACATTGTATTTATGAAATGGTATTTCTAACTTTGTTAATGCTTTAACTTCGAAAGGAGCAGATGCAGCATTATGGCATCATAGGCTTGAACACATGAGTGAAAAAGGGATGAAGATTCTTCACTCAAGGAATTTTTTGCCGGGTTTGAAGAATGTTGATTTGGACATTTGTGAAAATTGCATTTATGGAAAACAAAAGAGAGTCAGATTTCTTAGAGTTGGAAAAGAAAAGAAGAGCGAAAAATTAGAGCTTGTGCATACAGATGTATGTGGACCTAATCAGGTATCATCTCTCTGTGGCACTCGTTATTATGTTACTTTTATTAATGATGCAACTATAAAAACTTGGATTTATTGTATTAAGAATAAATGTAATGTATTTGATACTTTCAAGAAATGGAAAGCTTTGGTTCAGATTGACACATGAATGAAATTGAAGTGTATCAGATCAGACAATGGAGGTGAATATTGCAGCAAAGAGTTTGATAGGTACTGTTCAGAGCATGGAATTCGCAGAGAGAAGACAGTTCCAAGAACGCCACAAGAAAATGGTGTGTCAGAAAGGATGAACAGAACAATCATGGAGCGTGGAAGGTGCATGAGATTGCATGCAGGATTGCCTTTACAATTTTGGGCAAATGCTGTAGATGCTGTTGTTTATCTAATAAATAGATGGCCTTCAAGTTCCTTGGATGGTGGTATTCCAGAGGAAGCATGGATAGGTAAAAAGGTAAACTACTCATTTTTAAAGCCTTTTGGTTGTGAGGCCTTTGTCTATATTAACAAAGAAAATAGAACAAAGCTTGAGGCAAAATCAAAGAAACGTACCTTTATTGGATATGGTGTTAATGATTTTGGTTATCGCTTATATGATTATGAAAATCACAAAATCATTAGGAGCGTAGATGTAATATTCAATGAAAATAGCTTGTATAAGAATCAGTTGCAGGAAAAGAAATAGGAAAAAGAAAACAAGGAATACATAGTTCTTGATGAGATCACTAAAAAAGTAAAGGTGCCTGGAAATAATAATAATCAACAACCACAACAACAGCAGCCACCACAACATCAACAGGAACCCAAAACACCTGAAAGTGGTGTTAGAAGATCTACTAGGATAAGTATACCCCCTGAATGATACTCTCCTTCATTATATTATTTATTGTTGACTGATTCTGGTGAGCCCAAATGTTATGAAGAAGCAATGTAGGTTGAAAGCAGGAAGAAGTGGGAGGTAGCCATGGAAGAAGAGATGGACTCCTTAATGCATAACCAAACTTGGGACTTAGTCAGGTTGCCTGCAGGAAAAACTACATCGAAGAATGAATGGGTTTACAGGCTGAAGGAAGAAGATGGAGGAAAACAGAGGTACAAAGCTAGACTTGTGGTGAAGGGGTTTGCACAGAAGAATTGTATTGATTTTGATGAAATATTTTCTCCTGTTGTTAAAATGACTTCAATCAGCACTATTTTAAGTCTAGTAGCAGTTGAAGATTTGCATCTTGAGCAGTTAGATGTAAAGACAACCTTTCTTCATGGGGATTTGGAGGAAGAGATATATATGCAGCATCCACAAGGATATGAGGTGAAAGGGAAGGAGAAACTTGTGTGCAGGTTGAAGAAGAGCTTGTATGGCTTAAAATAGGCTCCAAGGCAGTGGTATCTAAAATTTGACAAGTTTATGCCTGAACAAGGTTATACTAGATGTCACTCTGATCATTGTGTTTATCTGAAAAAGCAAAATGATGGCAGCTATATTATATTGTTATTGTATGTAGATGACATGCTTGTTGCAGGGTCTAACATGTAGGAAATAGATGTGCTCAAAATAAAATTGGAAAATTCATTTGCAATGAAGGATTTGGGAGCTGCAAAACAAATCCTTGGTATGAGAATAACTAGAGACAAGAAAGATTGCAAATTAACATTGTCTCAGAATGAGTACATACAAAAGATGTTGAAAATATTTAATATGCACAATGCAAAACCAGTTAGTACACCTTTTGCTAGCCATTTCAAACTTAGTAAGGAAATGTGCCCAAAGACCTAAGAAGACATGGATTATATGTCTAAATTTCCATATGCATCAACAGTTGGAAGCTTAATGTATGCAATGGTCTACACAAGGCCTGATAGGTGGGAGTTGTAAGTAGGTACATGAACAATCTAGGAAAGGAACATTGGATGGCAGTGAAATGGATTCTAAGATATTTGAAAGGTACCACAAATCAAACATTATGCTTTGGCAGTTCAAACATTTCTCTACAGGGATATGTTGATGCTGATATGGTAGGTGACAAAGATAACATGAGGAACACTACAGGATATGTATTTACTATAGGTGAAACAACTATCACTTGGGTTTCAAAAATCCAAAGTGTTGTTGCTCTTTCAACAACAGAAGCAGAGTATGTTGCTACTACAGAGGCTAGTAAAGAAATGATTTGGCTACAAAGGTTTATGGGTGAATTGGGTAAGAAGCATGATATGGGCACATTATACAGTGATAGCCAAAGTGCCATTCATCTTGCAAATAATTCATAATTTCATTCCAGGACTAAACACATACAATTCAAGTACCATTTCATACGATCAGTGTTGGAAGATGGAGAGTTGAAGCTGGAAAAGATACACACTAGCCAGAATCCTGCAAATATGCTAACAAAAGTCGTAACCAGGGAGAAACTGAGAATATGCTCAGTTTCAATTGGTCTTCAAGGATGACGATGAAGATGAGAAACAACCAGGTCCAAAGAGAAGTCATTGTCCAGCAAATGAAGTAGCGGTGGAGTTGCTACAATCATTCTCCAAGTGGGAGGTTGTTGGGTGTGGAGCATGATTATTTAGAGGTCTTTGTTTCAGCCGGATGTATACCCCAAGAAGTTTGTACACCCCTCCATGCAGGGGGGTGCGAGGGGGACTTGCCCACCCCGCGGGGTATAGAGGGGCCGATCCCCCTCGGATGGGGGGTTTCGGGGGCTAGCGGTCCCTCGGTGGGGGTTTCGGGGGCAGCACCCTCGAAGCTAAAAACATATGTAAAATTGCCTTGTAAAAGTATAGTAATTTCTAGTCAATTTGGTCCGTTCATTAGGCAGATGATCTAACAGTAGAATTTCTGTTTATTTTAGGGTTTTTTCCCTAGAAGGCAACCCCTCTCTTTGTATGAGGGCATTGTATTAAGGTTGCGTAATAGATGTGTATTCTCTGACCGAGAAACAGAGAGGTGAGACTGTGAGAGAAAACATAGGATATTACTCCGGATCTGCTATAGGTTGTGTCTCTTCATTTTTCTAGATAATAGAAAGGAAGGACTGATTGTTCAGGGTGGACGTAGCCCAAACCAGGTGAACCACGTATATCTGTGTCTCTCTAGTTTTATGCTTTTTTGTGTTTATATTTCTGCAATATTCTATGTGTTCCATTGCTCTGTAATATATACTTTTCTAACATCAAGTCACATGTGTATTGTATTTCTCATAATTATAAAAAATAAATGATGTTAAATTATAAGTTTAGAAATTTCTTAATTGTTGTAGATGTCTCCAAGGTAACCTTATATATGTAGTATGACTTAAATTATAAATCCATTCTAAATTTTGATTATTCACATGTGTAAAATGTCTGAAGAAAATTTTTAATCTAAAAGGTGCTTGTTATTGAAGTTTAAACTAAATTATAGTGGATAGAAGTGAATGACATTAGGTTTATTGATGGCTATTATTTACATCCTCGTTTTCATCGTATTTGAAGTGTTGTAGCTCATAGAGTGAACCTCTGGGTTGAGAGAGGTCAGTTTCTAGGACATCTTAGAATGTTTGTAAGATTTGTTTATTAATATTAGACATTCAAAACACATTATGAATTGATAAATGGTACAAATATCTCTTCCAAAGGGAAAATTTACTTATTAGTAGAAAAAATCTAAAGAGTACTTAACATTAGGCTTTGGTGGCTAACTTACAAAAGCACATATTTCATTTGATCATTGTAGCGTACATGGAAGAAGACCATGAGGAAAAGAAATTTAATGCACAGGGCTAATCACAAAATCCTATGCATCAAGCTTCAGGAAGAAAATGGAAGGATGAGAAAATGTAAATGAATTTTAGAGAACATGGAGTGCTTATTAAGGACATTATATCTCATTTATCACAGGCATATTTAATTATAATTAGACGCAGATGAATCCATGATTCTAAGATTAAATCCAACAACTACTATTACATGCCATCTGGGAAGAAAGAAACACATAATGGAATACACAAAGGAGAGATTACATACTACAACTTCCTGAAATTAGAATCACCATAACTTATTTATTAATTTGCCAATAAAGCATACATCTTTGGTTCTTTTTCTATTCACAGTACATACAACCCTTTTAAACAAAAATTTTGAACCCTTCAAAATTACTTCGTTAACGATTTTATAGGGTCTCATGGATGAGTACCCCTTACAAAATATTCCATCTTGATCCTCTAATGATTTCATAACAAAAGAATGGTGTGAGTGTGATACTTGCACAACTGTCCTTACTAAAACATAATTGCCTTGATTACATTCCTGAAATGGAATATTTACAAAAACAAAAAGTTCACAAAGTGTCATGATTGAGACAATCGAAAATGTCTTCATTAATGCTCGGTTGCCTCTCGTGAAAGAGATCCTGGGTCAATAACTTGAAGCTAAGGTGGATTGATAAACTGGCCACACTTTTTCTACAGTGGTAGGCTTGGTAGAGGAGAATGGAAGAAATTCTGATAAGCAATTTTCAGGCTGGTAATTTCCGCATAATTTGCCTTGGTGGGAAATAATGTCTTCACGAGGAACAACAAATCGGAATCCCTCTTTAGATAATTGAATATAGTTTTTACTTTAAGAGAGGAGGTATTTTTGTGGGAGGAGTCAACCTTACTCTTAGCTTCCACGAACATTTGATTGTACTGCTCCAATGGAATGAGTTCTCCTACAAGGTCCCAACATCTAGGCAATCCAACTCTAACCCTCTGTTAAAAATCGGAATCAAAGATAGCCACAAATCTCAACACTTTTTCCAAACATTCCTTAGCCTTGACTATAATGGTTTTTTTTTAATCACCTCAGAGACCTCTAGGACTGCACCTACTCTATCCATGATATTCATAGTCCTTAGCTCACTACTTGACTTCTCATTGACATACTAGATGAATGTTTTTGCAATATCAACATTTTTTCCACATTCCTCGGTTGATAAGATAAAAAAAATCATAATATTTAATGGAAATTATTTGTTCTGACATTAGATTTATATTTCCCCAGATGTTCTTTACTTCATTTATAATTTCATCCCATATTAACTGCTTGGCCTACAAGAGGGTCATGTTTCCAACTGTTGTTGCATTTCCTCCCTGATCCTCTTGTTGATATCCTCTATCAAGTTGACTGCTACCCAACTAGGACCAATTTTCATATAAATTCCTACATAACCCAAAATAGCTACCTTTGTAAATGTGGAGGTAGAAGCCTTAGGGGGATTTTCTAAAATCACCTGAAAATTGGGTTGGTCCAGGTTCGTCTTTGTCAATCTAGTCTCGATTTTCTTCGTCCTCTATTTCATGATTTTTAGTTATTTTTCTTGAGTGTATGTCCTCCATTTAACATCTCCAGCCTCATCTAAATTTCTCTTTTGAGCCTTATCCTTTGAGGTTAGAGTCTCTATCTCCATCTTTGTGTTAATAGGTCAGGAATTGAAGTTAGCTTTCCATTCAAGTTCGGGCCTATATTCATGATCATAAACAGAGGCATTAATACTCTTCCTTTTCTTTGAGATGATTCCATGGGGGTCATAGTTCCAAATATCTCCCATCTCAATATTTAGCTCCTTCAATAAGTTTTCAACTTGCTGAAAGGATTTTTTGGTATTCACAATAAAAGGACCAATTGGTTGTCCTAATTTGAATATGTAGCCCTTCTTGATAGCGACAAAGTGGATTTGATCAACATGAAAACTTTGTCGAATGAACTATAGGGAAAAATTCCTCATGGGCATGAAGACAAGCAAATGGTAAGGGGGAAGCTCACACCCATAAATGCTAATTTCAGTAAAATCCTCGAACAAGTACTAATCTCCCACCCTGGTAATCTTGCCGAGCTGGAGGATGGTTTTTTGCTGGGGTAGAATCCTTGAGGAGAGACATTATTGTGATTTTATATGATGTTGACATGTAGGTGGAATTAAAATGAGAATAACCCTCATTGTTGGGTTTCTTTCTGACAGCAACATCCTAGTCAAAAAACAAATTTTCTTTGTTTGCGGAAATCCATAAGACTGAGGCCCAAAAACTTGAATTCTTCCATGTGGGTATACAAAAGCAAATAAAAGAGAATAGAATAGTATCAGAAAAATCTAGTAATATGGAAATGGTGTAACTGGAATTTAATAGATTCAGGTAGGAAAGAGGGTATATAAAAAACATGGTCTAGTTGTATCATTTCTCTAAAACACCCTATGGCGGCCTTGGTGATGTTGGTGGCGCCATCCTATCTAAAAAGTAGGGAAATCACAGTGAGAATAGGTTGCATGGCTTCTGTAAACATGGGTATGGGAAAATAGTCAGAGATGCCTAGGGTTTGGTGGCTAGGGGCTTGAATCATGTGAAGAAATGCTTGTTTTTGGTCGACTGGAATGGAATTATAGCTATAGAACGAAGTTGTTTCTATAAATTTTTGAAGGTTGAGAAAGGTTGGATAGACCAAGGCTTTTTGAACCAATGCTGGAGTAATTTCCATGATTTTAGCTCCGATAGAGGGTGTCAAACAACTTTTCTCCTTGATGTAGGCTATAGGAAGCCAGGAAACAAATTCGAGGAAATGGTAGACAAATGGTGCGATTTGCTAATACAACCTTGACTCTATTACCCTGAAAGGGTCTTCCTTTTTAAAATGGCGGTCAGACATGTCAAACCAGAGATTCGGAAAATGGTAGGGGATGGGTGAGTCATAGATTTGATCTTCTTTGTCCATGAGGGGCTCTATGTTCAAAGAGGGTTCGATCCCTCAAGATTTGGGGGTTTCGGGAATAGGTTTCTTTAGTTTGAGCATAAGGACAAAAACTATGAGTTGTGGGGCTGTGGGTTACTTGGCGACTAGGCGAATTTGGGCTGAAAAACATTGAGGATGATTCCAGACTATTTGATAGTTGAATGACATTGAGGTTTGATGTAGCGATAGGAGGGCTCAATTGTAATAATGCATTTTGAAATTCAAATGGATAGCGGGTGTGATTTATATAGGTGGGAAAAAAAATAATGTGATGTCAGCATAACATGTGAGGGGGTAACACATGGCGATACGGGATTGGAAAGGTGACTTAATGACAAAGGGAGGGGGATACCTTTTACCTTTACTGCAACACTTGCTTGTTTTTGTCAACAACATCTCCATGTGTAGTGTGACGAGTGTGGTCCCCATCTTCTCCGGCGGGTGGACAATTAGGAGCCAGGATTGAGCCTAAACCCCTCAGAGTCAACCTGGGCCGTCGATCAACCTAATCACCCCTTTTGAATTTTATTCTCCGGGGGATAGCGCTGACATATCGATCATGCTTATTGCTCCCCCACAATTCTTTTGGAGGCGAGCGAAGTCACGATGGATGATGATCTACCATCTAAGTGCTCAAAGTTTAAAGGTGATGTTACCAGCTGTCAGAAATGGGTCCCACCTTCGGTTTACCTTCATCTTTTGATTACTATGCTGGTGAAAGAGAGTACATTTGGTGGTGCACCTATTTGAGTACACTGTATGTGCAATAAACATCTATCCATTTTGTTCTTTTCACATCATTAGTCTAATCTGTTCCTCTCAGCAAAAAAATAAATTTTGGACAACATGATAAAATGTCAAAAGGATAAGAGAGGAACAACATCGGCTCCAACTTAGTACAATGTGTTGCGAACAATGCATTGAGAACATGTAGATTAGTTCCTACAACTTGGGCCTTGAGTCAATTTATTTAGGTGTGCATAAAGTAAAAACAAAAGGAGTAAGGATATAAGAAACACATCTGGTGTGTACAATGTCTCCATGGTATTTACAATGAGTGAAGGAAGGACTTTTTAATGCTAGAAATAGAGGTTGAGGAATTGCCCATTTACAGGCAACTCAAGCACTTCACCATCCAAGTTCTCCAATAAGAAGGTGTTATTTCCCCTTGTTTCCACTATCTTGAAGGGTCCAAACCATAGGGGATCGAATTTACCATGCTTTCCTTTATCTTATCTCCTAACATCTCACCTAAGCACTAAATATCTCGGCTATAAGGATCTGTCTCTACCTTTTTGTAAAAAATGGCCTTCATATTTTCCTGATATCTGATCAAATTTTGGGTTACTTGCAGCTCCACCAGCTGATTTATTCTCCTGGTTAGAGAATTTGGCTCCTCCTCAGCATCTTGTAAGAATTTGGCCACTGACATAGCTAATTGGACAGGGAAAGTTGTAGTTGTTCCATATACCATCTCAAAAGGAGTCTTCCTAGTTGATCTCTGGGTAGTAACTCTATTAGTCCATAATGAAAATTTTAGTTGTGAGTCCCATTTATATATTTTATTTATTTATTATTATATTTTTAATTAATTATTATTATTATTATTATTTTTTATATTTTAATTTTAATTTAATTTAATTTATTTTTATTTTTTATTTAATTATTAGTATTATTATTTATTTTATTTTTATTTTTTATTTTTTTCTTCTGCTATGGTATTTTTTAGAATTCTCACTAAGGTTTTGTTTGAAGATTCAACTAATCCATTTCCCTATGGATAATAAGTGGTGGAGTGTCCCAAAACGATATTGTAATTATGACTGAAATTAATAAACTTGGTTGATTTAATACCTTAGCGTTATCGATGACAATCTTCCTCAGACAACCAAATCTAGCAAGGATATTCTCCTCCATAAATTTAATGACCACTGCATCAATTGTGTTTTTGGCAGGGGTGACTTTCGCCCATTTAGTGAAATAATATGTCGTCGTTAGTATCCACTTGTGTTGACCACTAGATGGTGGATGTATTTCCCCAATGAAATCCAGTCGTCATTATTTGAATGACTCTTCTACAAATACAAGGATCAGAGGGAGGGGTGCTAGCTTCTACTTCTCAACAAACATTTGGCATTTTTCATAGGCCCTGACATAAGCATGAAACTCACCAAATAACTCAGGCCAATAGAAACCAACTTTGAGAATCTTGTGGGTTGTGGTACTCAAGTTGTAATGTCCCCCATAGACACAACTATGGAACTCATCAATCACCTTAGGATCTTCCTCTTCCACCAAACATAATAGCAAGATTCCCACTAGATCCTTCCAATACGGTCTACCATTTGAGATAACAAACTTTTGAGCTTGTAGCCTAAACTCCCTATATTTTACTTTGCTAAAATTCAATGGGAAATTCGAAAAAATTTAATAGTGAACAAGATATTTGTACCACTCTGAAGCTAGGTACTTCATTTGGATTTTCTGCATTGAGGTCTCAGTGTTTCTACGTTCTTCTTTCCCTTTGCTTTCTCCTTCTTAATTTGATAACAGGTTTATGCCCAAGGATTGGAAATTAGCTTCAAAAAGTATTTTAGCTAACTCTTGCCCCTTAATAAATTTGGTAGGTTTGATATCCATATCATATTCTTGAATCTTGGAAATCCATTTTCCTCTTTTTCCTTCACTGTCGCCCTGTATAAGAATATCTTTCACAACAACTGTAGGGACATATGCAACTACTTTTGATTGTAGGACACAAATCCATAAAGCCTTGAGAGCCTTGACTAGGGAATAAGCCCGTTTTTCCAGAATATTGTATTTCAACTCGATATCTCTCAATAGTTGACTAAAAAATGCAATTAGATGCTCTATTCCTTCACTATTTTTCTGCAATAAAGCAGCTGCTACCGCGTTAGGAGAGGCAAAAAATAAAATAAGGAATGTCATTTAATAATATGGGCTAGCTAAGATTGGTGCTTCTACAAAGGCCTTTTTTATTCAAGAGAAATATTCTCGAGCTTCAATAGTCCACTTGAACTCCTTGTCCTTTGTTAGCATATCGATGACTTCTTTTATGATTTAAACATAGTTTGGTATGAATCTCCTTAGGAAATTTATTCTGCCTAAGAAGACCTAAATTTAATTTTATCCCTTGGTAATGGGATATTGTTGATAACCTCTATCCTTTTGGGGTCAATTTTTACTCCTTCTCTTGCCACTATATGTCCCAACAACTTACCTTCACTCAGAGAAAATTGTGATTTCTTGGGATTTAATGATAAAACATACTTCCTGCACTTTTCAAATGTGAGTTGGAACTGTTGGAGATGTTCCTTGTCAGATTTCGAGAAAACAATTATGTCGTCCAGATAGATCACTACGAATTTGTCTTTCTCCCCCATAAATTCTATATCCATTTCTCTTTGGAAAGTGGCTTCAACATTTATAAGGCCAAAAGGCATCCTCACATACATAAACGCCCCCCACGGTGTAGTAAAAATTAATTTCTTCTGATCTTCAGGGTGTATAAAAACCTTGTTGTATCTATAGAAACCATCTATCATGGATATTCTAGCAGATCCTACTACTCTCTGCAGAATATAATACATTTTAGGTAAAGGGTAATTGTCTTTCAGTGAGGCCTTATTTAAATTCCTGAAATCTATGCATAACCTGAGTTCCCCATTTTTCTTTTTGACATGGACTAAATTTTCCACTCAATCTAAATATCTCAATGACATGATAATCTTAGCTTGTAACAACTTCAGTTCTTTTTTGATTGAGGGGAGTAGTAAAGGATTGATTTGCATAAGCTTATGCTTGTAGGGCTTCATCCAAGCTTTTAGAGGGATTTTGTGTTGTATGAAATTGGGGTCAAAAGTCTTCAGATCATCATATGACCAAGAAAACACATCCATATGCCTCTTAAAGTGGCGTATATATCATTGTTTGTACTCCTTTGGAATTTATTTGGCCAACTTGATGACTCTAGGTTCATTGTCTGTGCCAATATTGCTGTCTTCCACATCTTCCTCAAATTATTGTTTGGTTTTCTTAACTTGCACATCGTTTGAGTTAAATAGTCTTACCAATGGAACCAAATCTCTAGGGATTGTATTTCCCTTCAATTGCAAAATTTTGTGACCAACAATTGATTCCTCCCAATTGACCTATTATTCTTCCTTTGTATCTTAACCTTCCTAATCAATCACTGAGTTTGAGAATTCCCCAATAACCTTTGTAAAACTCTTGATCTGTTCGTTATCCTAAAAATCATTGTCAATATTTCACATTGTCTAGTATTGAAGGTCTGTATCTGACCTCAACTTCATACTTGAGAAAGGGGTTTTTAGGGGGTTTAAAATTTCTAGTAGTAATTTACGAGGAATCAACCATCCTATTCTGCTCCTTGGGAAGAAAATGAACATTGAATGCTAAGAAAAATTTTTCAACCAAATCCCATACCTCATTTATGTAAGACTTCAATCTTGGGTGCTTGGTTTGACATTGATTTTGTTAGTCCTTACAATCTCCTAAGATGAAAAGGAAATCGAGAAGGGTAACCTCAAACCACTTCAGATTAGTAGCTAGCCCTATTGAGCATGAGAGGGATCTCTCTAAGTCTCTTATCAGTGATATGAATTTAAAGCAAATGAATTTTATGGTAGATATGTGTATTTGTTTGTTTTTTTGTGAAAATTTGAGTTTTAGGGTTTGCTGAACTTAGGCTTTGGAGCCACAAATAGGTCTAGGCTGTAGGAGTGCAGGAGAAAATATGAGAAGGAGCTAGATATCAGAAGCCATGGTGTATTTAGAATATTTTCAGTGTAGTATAGAGGAGAAAATATAGAAGAAACTAATGAGCATAAGTAAACATGATTTCATTATCTTAGGAAGACATAAACATAACTATGAAAACCAGATAACAGAGCTTGAAAAACAAGAATTCTGTATATTTCACTATAAGGCATCCATAGAAATAAGAGATATCATGTAGATAAATATGTTCAAACCATTAGGAAAAAATATAATGAAGAACAAGCACCATAAACTCACTGAGCTAGAGTTCCTTGAAAATAGCTCCAACCTGTCTCCGTATTAGCTGAAAAGATGATTACATGCAAGCCTCCTTCACAAAATGTTCAACCCTCTTATCCTGGAGATAAATGATACATATAGACACTCCTAGACCACTTTCCCACCTTCAGGAGTCGAATTCCTTGGTGGAGGAATTGACTCCAAGATTCTCTCAACCAACAGGTAAGAGTGAGAAGGTGAAACTCAAACACTTCTTGGAGAGTTTGTTTAGGAGTTTGCTTCCTTTATGAGGCATAATAAAAATAAAAAACTACCTATGATTTACATTTATTCATGCCTACATCACCTATCCTCTAAACTAGTGGAATTACATAGAGATGTTTGACTTTGACCAAGTCAAATTGGAAACTAGAAATTTTACGCAGTGAAATTTACAAATTAAAACACAAAAAAGTGCAGAAGCACATCACTGACTTTGAGCTGCTTTTTAGGTGCCTTCCAGGGGTCAAAATGCAAAACGTAGAGAACGGTCAACGAGCCCTTCAAGTCTAGTTTTCATAACAATTTTCATTTTTAAATTTGGACTATGGGATGGCGTTCAAATATCCATTATCCCAAGGTCACTCCCTGTGTGCAACGCTTGTCAAAAAAGGGCCCAAAATGCTAGTTTTTGGTCACTTTTTTGAAATTTTCTCCAAAACTGAGCCACCTTTGTGAAATATGAGAAAATGGTTTTTTAGAGGATGAAAAGAGCTTTCCAGAAATATAAACGTTTCCTCGAATGGAGGCCTGAGGAAAAAGCAAAGTGCCAAGGCACTGTGCTTCTGGAGCAACTGATTTTCTGAACTTAGCCCAAAAATTCTCAAAACAATTAAATTGCTCAGAGTTTGCTCAAAATTGGATTGAAGGTGTAAAAATATGTTTTTTAAACCTTCATAGATGCTTCAACAAGCATCTCCAAGTTTCCATCATCCTTTTTGTCTTTTTTGGCTTCTTTAAGCTTGTTTTCAAGCTGCTTAACCTTGAAATTGGCGATTATGTTTTGAGCTTGGTAGTGGTGCACCATATGTTTGAGAAAATGATTATCTCTGTTTGCCTTCTCAAGGAGATTCTCCAAGTGTTCATTCACCTTGTTGAGCCAATACTCCTTGTCTTGATTTACCTCAAGAGCGATTCAATCTTCTAGGTCCATGTCTTCATTCAATAAGATGTGTTTTTCTTCTTCTTGCAAAGCTTTCTTGAGAACATTTGTTCTTGGAATTTTCCTATTTCCTTTCCCTTTTGATCCTTCAGGCTCACTTGATTCTATGATTTCTTTTCCTTTGCCAACCTGCTGCAATAACTTGGCTTGTTCTTTTTCCATGATCAATTCCTTTGCTTTAAGCTGACTATTCTCCTGTTCAAGGAGTGAAATGACATATTTTTCTCTTTCCATATTGATTGTAAGCTCCTTGATTTTATAGTATTTATATTTGATTGTTTTTTGCATGCCTGAAGTCTGATCCTCTGCCTCTAAATCAACTAGCTCAAATTCATGCTCAATTGTGTCTTTATTTTTTGCTATCGGTCCCTACTTTGTCAATGAAGAAGGCTTGGCCCCTTTCTCTCAATGAGAAGGAAACACAAGTCTCTATCCTCTCTTTTATACTTTAGTCACCTTAGGCTTAGGTACTTGAGTCTTCTCCACTGATTTTCTAGAGGGCCCCACCTCCATTTGTTGTTTTGGCACACTAGAAGACTGAACTGCTACATTGGCTTCATGCCATTTAAGGGTTGTTTCCAAAAAGACTTCCCAAGCCATACCTTTCTTTGTAAGCTGGTGAAGGATAATATTTTTGATTATACTGTGACGAAACAAGCTGGGTGAGTGCTCTTTGTTCTTCACTTGTATCTTTTCTGGCATTTTGGAAATGCTCCTGGATAGATAGTTACACATGTTGAGTGGCTTTTGAGAGGTGAAATGCATCATGAGGCGAATATGATAAGCATACAACCTAGAGAATCTTCCTTCACATGTAAAGAACTTCATGATAATCTTCATCAAAGGGGCACATTTCTCCAATAAGTATATGAAAGGCATAATGTGAGCATGTTTTTCCCTGTATGGTGTTTTTAAGAAAGGCTTGTAGTATTCAAGATCTAGGCTCATTCCTTTGAACCAATATTCACCATTGTCTGGTAACCCTGTTGCAAGTGAGATGGGGGCCATTGAAAAAATGAACTCAACACCAGCGATGAAAACACTTTCACCCTTCAACTGAGTTGCCACCTAATCTGTTAATTGTTCATGAAACCCCACCTCACTCACTCTTTTGCAAAACTCCAAGCAATGTAAATCCTCGAAGCACTGCTTGATGAAAGGATAGGAGTTGATTTCATTAAAATTTGATGGCTCATATATGAGGATCTTCCCTCCTTTATGATGTCTTTTCCTCTCTGGTGAAGATTTTGCCTCCATGATGAAAAAAAACCTTAGTAGCAGGCAATGAAAAATAAAGTGTGAGGTATGAATGGAAATGAAGTGATGTGAAAGTGGTTTTTGACAAAATGATAGAGGAGGTTTGAAAAAGGTGGATATGAAATTTGGAAGCTGATGAAAATGAGTGAGAAACAATGGAAGAGTGATTTGCTTGCAAGGAGGAAAAACAAGGTTTGTAATGAAAAATGCCCAAAAACCTCTAGGAATGAGCTAGTGTTTTACTTTTTAAGGGGTAAAACTTTGTTTTGAGGTGGATTGAATGGTTAAAATGGTTTATTAAACATGTATGCAAGTGTAGGAAAACATTTGAAATCTTTTAGAAACCAAAAATAAAAATGGCCATTATCACCCTATCATTTCCCATGAAAAATTTCACTACAAACCCTAATTTGAAGTATCATTGGCACGAGATGATTTTGAAAAGAAAATTAGGGATAATGATGGTGTAATTACTTGCCTCTTGGCTTAGAAGTCAATGAAATTAAGCTTGCAAGCCAAAAAATGAAATTTGGGAGGGTTTTGGGTGAATTCTGGGCACTCTGTCTTGAGCGCAACACTTTACTCCTGAGCGCAACGTAGTTCTTTTGAGCGCAAGAATAGCACAGTTATTTTGAGCACAATACTTTGTTCCTAAGTGTAGCATAGTTCTTCTGAGTGCAACGCTTTGTTCCTGAGCGCAACACCTCAAGGTTTTTACCAAATTTGCCTACGAAACTGACTTTTTTACTCTCTTGGACAAGATAGCTCGATACTCAAGAGTGAATAGGAGGTAAATGAACCAATTTTGGGGGCTTTTGAGTTTATATAAGGAAAATTATTTCTCTTTTTAAAAAATAAATGGGACCCACCATCCTTTAAAAATTGATTTTTCACTTATGAAAACAGAGTTACCTTTACCACTGAAGACTTGAGCCGCCTTTTACTTTCTTGAGTATTGAAACTCCTTCTTCTGGAACTTTTTGAAGATGAGAACATGATGAATGTGTGAAAATTTAGAAATCAATACCCAAAAGCTGCTTGTCATGCTCTATTCAATGCTGGATTTATTCATGGAAATGATGGACCTTGGAAACCCTAGCGACCTAATGAATGACCTAAGACTAAATGGAATGATGATGATGACTGACCTGTTTTTATTATGACACCTCTAGCGACCTAATGAATGACCTAAGACTAAATGGAATGATGATGATGACTGACCTGTTTTTATTATGACACCTCCATAAAAGTGTGATAGGTGACCAACATGAGTGAATTTCCAAAAGATTGACCTCATCTCTAGACTGACCAAACAGTGACCAAATTTTGCTATGTAAACCTAGTGACATAAAAAATTTCATTTTGATAGTCTCGACAAGCATAGTAAAAGCAAATTTGATCCAGGTGATAGGATAACAAGAATAACACTAACATGGGCTCCAATTGGGGATGGCAACTCCTTGGAGGTGTCAAGAACACCGTAGACGAAGTAGCCTTATCCATTGGGCAATGGAGTCAACATGCATGAAAACAAACTTTTGACTTAAAACTGACTGACCTTTTGACATGACAAAGACTGAAAAGTGAAATAAAAACCAAAATAGTGGCTGACATAAGAAGACTTAGGGCTTTCACTTTGGTCTTCAAACTCCTATGACAACCACCTAAATTGTTGGAAATAAATTACACACCAGTGTATAAAATGATGATGAATTTTCAGGACTTTTTTCAAACATAGTAGTGCTTGAGAAGCCTACCATTGGTCGCTTCTCCTGAATAATCTCTTCCATCCATTTCTTCCAACAATAAAGAATTCTTTTCTCTAAAAGCAGAAATTCTATAAGGTCCCTTCCATAAGTTTTCAAGCTTACCATGTTTTCCCTTTTCTTCATTTCTAGCATCCCATCGAAGAACCACATCTCCTAGATTGAAATTGTCTTCCTTGGTCTTGTGATCATAAATATTTTTAATCTTCTCCTAGAGTTTGGATGTATTCTAAAGAACCTCTTCCCTTGTCTGCTATAAATGAATCATTTGATTGATCCTCCTTTGTATGTCATTAGTCTCACTATCCAATTCCTACAAAATTTTCATGACCGGGACAACAAGAGATGAAGGAAATAATGTATCAACTCCATACACCGGCTGAAAGGGGGACATACCTATTGATTTTTTAGTGTTGACCCTATCTTCCCACAAGGCATTGATGAGCTTTTTATGCCAGTTCTTCTTGTTCACTTCTAGAACCTTCTTGATGATGTTAACCAACGATTTATTGGAAGATTCAACAAGACCATTCCCTTGCGGATGATAAGCAATAGAATATCCTAACACAATTTGGTATTTGGCACAGAAGTCCACCACTCTTTTTGACTTGAAAGCAAGAACATTGTCAATAATTATTTTCTGTGGACAACCAAATCTAGACAAAATATTAGACTCGATGAATTGAATGATGACAAAATCAGTAGCTTTCATGTTTGGGATTGCTTCAATCCACTTTGTGAAGTAGTCGGTGGCTGTCAATATCCATTTATGTTGTGCTGAAGATGAAGGATGGATTTCACCAATGAAATCAAGACCCCACTGTTGAAAAGGAGTTGAAATTAAAATGGGCTATAATGTTAATTGCAAAAGCTTTCTCTTTCCTTGAAAAATTTGACATTCATGGCAGGTCATGACTGTTTTGTATACATCAGAAAAGAGAGTGGGCTGATAGAAGTCAACTCTTAAGATCTTGTTTGCTGTAGTTTTCCAAAAGTGATGAATGCCACAGTCTCCTTTATGGAAATCCTTTATGACATCCTTAGCTTCATTTTCTACCAAACAATTCAGCAGCACACCACTAGAATCTTTCCAAAATAAAACACCATCTAGAATAAAATATTTAGAAGCCTTCAGTTTCAGTGATCTAGCTTTACCTTTGGGGACTTCTGGTGGGGGATTCAAGTTCTACAAGACATAGACAATGTCAAAATACCAAGGTGAGGGCATGAACATATCTCGCACCTGTAGGAAAGGATCGTCTTCTTCTTGTTCTTTAGAAAGTGTAGCAATCAAATTGATGTCTAGTGCATGTAGATTTGATTCAGCCATGAGTTTAGATAAACCTTGTCCTTTGATGAGCTTTGTAGGCTTTATCTCCAAGTCATACTCTAGCATCGCTGCAACCACTTTCCTCTTCTACCTTTAGGGTCTGTCTGCACAATAATTTCTTTAACTGTTGCAGTAGGAACATAAGCAATGGTGTGAGAATGCAGAATATAAACTCGGAGATCCTTGAGAGCTTTCACCAAATCCATGGTCTTCTTTTCAATGATATTGTATCTTAGTGCTGCATCTCTTATAATGCAACTGAAAAACGCTATGGGCTGCTCATTTTTCTGATGTTTCTTCTACATTAAAGCTGCTGCTAATCTATGCTCAGAGGCAAAGGAAAAGATGATGAAATCTGAAGTGTAATATGGGCTAATCAAAATAGGAGCAGTAGATAATGCAAAATTCACTGCATGAAATGATTTCTTAGCCTCTAAATACCACTTTACCTCACTTTCCTTCTTCAACATGTTTGTCATTTCTTTCAAGTGCTCAGCTAGATTAGGAATGAATCTTCTTAGAAAATTGATTTTCCCTTTGAAAGATTGAATCTCTTTCTTATTCCTTGGGAAGTCTAATTGTTGAATGGCCTCCACTCTTGTAGGATCAATGTGGATGCCATCTTTAGAGATGATGTGTCCCAATAGCTTACCTTCTTCCATGGCGATCAAACTCCTCTTTGGGTTAAGTGAGATGCCAAATTTTCTACATTTATGAAAAGCAATTCTTAAATGATGTAAATGATCATCATCAGATTTTGAAAACACTATAAGATCATCTAAATAGATAACCATAAATACATCTTTTTCATATGCAAAAGCTATGTCCATAGCTCGTTGAAAAGTAGCTCCTGCATTTTTCAGCCCAAAAGGCATCTTGGCATACATGAATGTACCCCATGGCGTTGTGAAGGCTGCCTTGAGCCGATCATCCTTGTGTACCAAAATTTGGTTGTATCTGGAGTATCCATCTAGCAATGACATCCTAGAGGACCCAACTACCCTTTGTAGTATGTGATCCATCTTGGGCAAGGGATAATTGTCTTTCAAGGACACCTTGTTTAGATTTCTAAAAATCAATACATAGACGAATTTCCCCAGTCTTCTTTCTTATAGGCACTAGATTAGACATCCATTCAAAAAATCGAAAAGGGACTATGATTCCAGAATTATAAAGCTTATTTACCTCTTTTTGAATCGATGGCAGCAACGTGGGATTGATCCTCCTTAATTTATAGCGAAATGGCTTTTGATCGGGCTTAATAGGAATGGTGTGTTGAATGATACTTTTGTCATAAACTTTCAGATCTGAATAGTCCCAAGAAAATAAATCAATGAATTCTTTTATTAAAGACATGTACTTACTTTTTATTTCAGGAGATAAGGACTTTGATAACTTGACCATTTTAGGATTATCAGTTGTGCTAATGTTTACATCTTCAACTCCTTTTTCTGTAGGAACCATGGTGGGCTTCTTGGCGAAATCATCTCAATCAAATAACTCTTCCAAAGGCACCAAGCCTCTTGGAATGTTATTGTCCTTGAGCTGTAATACTTCAATCTCAGCTGAGTGGATGTCCAAATCATTCAAGTTGTATGCATCATCAATGTGAGAATTCTGAAATTCTCCTTCCAATTGCAGAAAAATGTTTATCTGTTTATCATCCGTAAACACTTGCCAAAATCTCATGTTATCTGGAACAACTGGGCGATGTTTGACATGGATGGTGTAATTCTGATTAGGATGAATAAGGATCTTCACCATACTTGCTGCAGTGGAGAGTGAGTCAGCTATGCCATTCTGAGTTCTAGGAATAAGAGACAAAGTGTATTATGAAAAAGTCTTGAGGATGTCAAGTACAACATTGTGATAAGCTCTCATTCTTGGGTGGTTGGCCTGGTATTCCCCTTTGACTTGTTTGATTACTAATTCAGAGTCACCAAAAACATAAATCTTTTTTTCTCCCAACTTTTTTCAGAATTTTGAGGTTAGCAATCAATGCCTCATACTCCGCCTCATTGTTTGAACACTCAAAAGCCAACTTGTAAGAACTCATTCTCATATTTCGAGGGATTTTATATGGCTGATGTAATGGCCCATGTATCTAGACACTAATCCCTACTCCTTCTCTTCTCGATGCACCATCGAACTACATAGTCCAAAGACCATTTTCTTCATTCGGAAAAAGGATTTCTGAAGACTGAACTGTTTTCTTTTTAGGAATTTGACCAGATATTTCAAAACTTTCTATTTTCTACACTATTCTTTCAATTTCCTCAATAGGATTTGCTGGCCTGCAAACACTCTTCACTAACCTCTTTACCTTTTGCTGTAATAACTTCATGCATGTTGCTCATGACCTTGGGAACTTATGAAATTTCCACTAGCTAACTTTCATCATCAACATAATTTATATCGCTAAATAAAATGAAAGAATCAAGATCAGTATGGACAACATGTACAGGATGATTGACTGGATTCTCCTTACTGCTGATCATAAATTTCATCTTCTTTTCCCTATAAAGTTTCTGTAGTTGACCAAAAATAGGGATAGTGGCATATGAAAAGTCAAGCTGCAGAGTGCCCTTCAATTTTGCTCCCCAAGACCTTGAAAGCAACATGCCAAACCTAGGAGGGATATCAGCAACTACTACATCCATGAGTATATTTTTGGCTGGGATTAGGTCCAAGGAGACTACCAAGTCTTTAATGAGGCCAAGGCATTTCACTCTCCTAGAATCAAAGGAATAAAGATCATGGTAGGGTTGGGTGATACTTAGTCCTAGTTTATCCATGATGGCTTTAGGCATAAGATTATGTGAGGTGCCAGAATCTAGCATGGAATTATGAAGGATAAAATCATTAAGTTTAAGAATTAGATAAAAAGAAGGGATTTCACAATCTTCGGGAGCTCCTTCTAAGGCCGGACCAAAAAGGATTACTGGCTCATCATCAGCTACATTAACTGTATCAGACATTTGGTCAACCTTAAGCATATTTGCAATATGAAATTTATATTTGTCATTCCTCACTAATTCAGTGAGGGGAATAACAATCTTCAATTTAGAAATTTCATTTTCCAAACTAAAAATATTAGATTGGTTTTCTACCTCTTTTGTAGCAATGTCCTTCTTTTCTGTTTGGCCTTTAGCTTGAGACTACTTCTTGTGGCTTTCAGTTTGCAATTCTTTGTCTTTCCACACATTGCTGGTAGAGGCTTCATTTGTTCTATCCCGATTCAATATGACAATGTCCTTCTCTTTATTTTGTCATGCAGGAGCAGTTTCCTTGCTTGGTGTGTCTTCTTGTACATTTTGTCTTTTTTTGAGTTAGAGTAACATGTACATTTCTATTCCTCAAATTTTACTGCTTTTGAATATGGCTAAGGGCATTCTGATATCCTCTTTGGTACTCTTCAGTTTGAATAGCCCACAGATCGTCACTTGCAAGCACAAATTGCTGATTAGTTGGTATGAGAGAATCTTTGGAAAACTGATCTTCTTATGTTAGGAAAGTAGGCAGTTCATCTTATTGAAAGAAGTGATTTTATTCTACAATCTCTTCTTCATCTTCTTCCTGGACTTTAGTATAATTTTGCTAAAATGGAGCTCTTACTTGACCTTGAGGATCTTGGTTTCGCTACTCTTTTTTTCAATTTTTGAACTGCTGTTCTTGTTGTCCGCGGAAGTTAGGATTCCTCACTAAAGGTTCTGCTTGTTGATTAGTTATGGATATTCTATCCATCATCCTCTGCATATTTTTTATCAGATTGTCAAACTATACATTAGAAGATGATGCAGGTTCTTCTTTAAAGACAACTTTCTTGTTAGTCCTCTCTGGCTTTGATTTTGACTTCTTGATGAGCAAATTGGCTTCGACATTGACCGCATTCCGCTGCATCTCTTCAAGAGTAGTAGGATCTCTCTCTCTCAGCTGGTATGCCATGTCTGGATCGAAAGCATTAGGATAATGAAGAAGAGCCAGACCAGGAGGCGACTTCATATCATCAAGTATGGAATTGTACACTGTGTTGAATCTCACTGTAAATTCTTGAACTATTTCATTTGAGTTCCTTTTCATTGAATTATACTCAGCCAATATCTATAATGGCTTTTTATTCTCTTGCCAACGAGCTAAGAATAATTTAATCAATCTTTGAGAACTGTTAACAGAATTAGTAGCAATACTTCGAAACCATTTCTTAACATCTCCTGAGAAAATTTGAGCTATAATCCTCATCTTGGCATTATCTTCATCAATTTCTTCTAAATCAATGAAATCTATTAACTTGTCAACATGCTATCAAATAAAGGGAGTCTTTGACCATAATTCCGAGGCCAAGTAGCAAGTTGAGCAGGCAGTAAGATAGGCACAAATCGCGCCATGACCACTGGAGATAGTGGAGGTACTACAATGGACTGTGTAGGTAAGGATGATGTCACTGATGGCGGTTGCAGAGCTACTACAATTGGTTGTACATGCAAAGATGGAACAAATGGAGGTGGTATGAAAGATGATGAAATTGAGGTTTTGGGAGATGTAGCAGATGTGCTTGGAGGCAAAACAGAAGATGAAGCAGTGGCCAGGTATTCAAGTTGATATTGAACAAAATATTTTTCAGTAGTGATTTGGAGTTGATCAGCAAGGCTTTGAAGCTTGTCAAAATTCAACCATAGTTCATGATCAATTTTAGCAGATAAAGATTCTGAAGAAAGAGAGTGAGTTTCAACCTTTGAAGGCTCTAATGTCACTTGGGAAAAACAGGACTCAGACTTTGACCTGGAAAGAGATAATTTTATCTGATCATCAAAAGGAATTTGCTCAAAGGCAAATAGATTTTTAGGAAGAGAGGTTGTTCTTTTATTTTTTTTAACTGCACTTTTAGTGATGGGTAATCTAATTTTTCTGAGTAGTCTTTCAGGATCTTCAACAATGAAGGGTGGATTTGGGTCAGGGTTTGACTTGGTAAAATTTATGAATTCAGCCTATCTTTGAATATTGGAAGCTGTGAACTAGAGAACCAGTTTTTTGAAAACTCTTAGATATTTCCCAGGAATGATTTAACAGTCATTCCTCGACAACGATGCCCAAAATGTTAGTCCTTACAATCTCCTAGGCTGAAAAGGAAATCGAGAAGGGTAACCTCAAACCACTTCAACTTAGTAGTTAGCCCTACTGAGCATGAGAGGGATCTCTTTAAGTCTCTTATCAGTGATATGACTTTAAATCAAATAAATTTTAGGCTAGATATGTACATTTGTTTGTTTGTTTGTGAAAATTTGAGTTTTAGGGTTCGCTGAACTTAGGGTTTGGAGCCACAAATAGGTATAGGCTGTAGGACTGTAAGAGGAAACATGAGAAGGAGCTAGATATCAAAAGCCATGTTGTATTTAGAATATTGTTAGTGTAGTATAGAGGAGAAAGTATAGAAGAAACTAGTGAGCATAAGTAAACATGATTTCATTAGCTTAGGAAGAAATAAACATAACTATGAAAACCAGATAACAGAGCTTGAAAAACAAGAATTATGTATATTTCACTGTAAGGCATCCATCGAAAGAAGAGATATCATGTAGATAAAGATGTTTAAACCATTAGAAAACAAATAGAATGAAGAACGAGCACCATGAACTCACTGGGCTAGAGTTCCTTGAAAATAGCTACAACCTATCTCTATATTAGGTGAAAAGATGACTACGTGTAAGCCTCCTTCCCAAAAACTTCAACCCTCTTCTCCCAAAGAGAAATGATACATATAGACACTCCTGGACCACTTTCCCACCTTCAGGGGTCGAATTCATTGGTGGAGGATCTGACTTCAAGATTCTCTCAACCAACAGGTGAGAGTGAGAAGGTGAAACTCAAACACTTCTTGGAGAGTTTGTTTAGGAGTTTTCTTCCTTTATGAGGCCTAATAAACATCAAAAACTACCTATGATGTACATTTATTCATGTCTACATCACCTATCCTTGAAACTAGTGCCATTACATAAAGAGGTTTGACTTTGGCCAAGTCAAACTGGAAACTAGAAATTTTACACAGTGAAATTTACAAATTAAAACACAGAAAAGTGTAGAAGTGCAACACCGACTTTGGGCTGATTTTAAGGTGCCTTTCAGGGGTCAAAATGAATAGCTGAGAGAATGGTCAACTAGCCGTTCAAGCATAGTTTCCAGAACAATTTTAATTTTTGAATTTGGACCATGGGAAGGCCTTCAAATATTCATTCGCCCAAGGTAGCTCCTTGTGCATAGTGCCTGTCAAAAAAGGGTCCAAAATGCTAGTTTTTTGCCACTTTTTTGCACTTTTCTCCAAAATTGAGCCACCTATATGAAATCTAAGAAAATGGGTTTTTATAGGATGGAAAGAGATTGTTATGAAACCAGCTCAAGAAAAGATAGAAAAGATAGATCAACGCCTTAGAATTCAGCCTCTTCGAGGGGGCAACCTCCTTTACATTACATAAATGAACAATTCTTTGATGATTCAAATGACAAAACCTCCTTTCTATATATAGGAGTCTAAGGAGTCACAATATAATTTAGCCGACCTAACAATAATAATATAAAGCCGTAAAATAACAATAGAGGGATTCTATGGGGCACAGTAATAACAATATGGGGGCAATAGGGGCACAACAATATTAATAAGGGGTATAACTACAATAGTAATGGGGTAATCACTAGTATTATAGGGACCCAACATGCCCCTCTCCTTCAAAAAAGTGTTGTCCTCAACGCTTGAGTAGTTCTGGATACTTTTGCATAAAATTCTCATCCTCCCATGTGGAATCTTCAGCGGATAAGTTCTCCACTTGATAAGATAATCTGAAATTGAACGATTTCGTAGCTGTCGAGTTCTTGTTTCTGTGACTGCTTCCGGTTCCAATATAATTTTTCCTTCCTCGTCAAGTTCTGGCAATATTGTTTGAACTGGAGCTTGTCGCCTATAACCTTCTTTAAACATGAAACATGGAAAACTGGGTGCAATCGAGAAGCTGCAGGAAGCTCCAATTTGTATGCCATAGTACCAATCTTTTGCAACACCTTGTACGGGCCGTAATACTTTGGTGATAATTTATTGTCCTTCTTAACTTGCTTGAGGGACATTTGCTTATATGGTTGTAGTCGTAGGAATACCCAATCACCTACATCAAAACTTCTTTCACTGTGATGTTTATCTGCTTGTTGTTTCATTCTATTTTGTGCCAACACGAGGTTATCCTTTAAGAGTTTTAGGACTTGTTGTTGATGTTCGATGTGATGTTCCACTGCTTGAACCTTAGAATTTTCTCTTAAATATGATGTGATGGATGGTGGTTGATAGCCATAAAGTGCCACAAATGGGGTCATTTTTGTTGTTGTATGGAAGGAAGTGTTATACCACCATTCAGCCAGAGGCAGCCATTTGACCCATTGTGTCTATTTATCAGATACAAAGCAACGAAGATATCCTTCCAAACATTTGTTTACTATCTCAGTTTTCCCATCAGATTGAGGATGATAAGACGAACTATGAGCTAACTGAGTACCAAGACAAGAAAATAATTCTGTCCAAAAAGTTCCAGTGAAAATGGGATCTCTGTCACTTACAATAATCTTTGGGTTTCCATGTAGCTTTTGAATTGTTTCCATAAATGCAATAGAAACTGTACTAGCTTTAAATGGATGTGATAATGCACAAAAGTGTGCATACTTGGTAAGTCTGTCAACTACCACCATGATGACACTCTTTCCCTCAGACTTGGAACCTCCTCCCAACGTTGGCTTAGAATGGATAAAGGTTGTAATAGACCCGGTGTCTTAATTGTTTCAACTTTATTTTGTTGGCAAACCAAACATTCTGCCACAAACTTTTGAATATCTGATTTAAGGCCATCCCAAAAAAATCTTTCTTAACCCTGTGGTAAGTTTTTAAAAATCCTGAGTGCCCTCCTAAGGGAGAAGTGTGCAACTCCATAAGAATATTTTATTTTAGCTGGGAATTCTTACAGAGGTATAAGCGATCTTTGTACCATAATGAATCATTTTTCCAGCTAAATGTATCAGACGTATTGGAATCTTGTTGTAGCTTTCAAATAAGTGCCCACAGTTCTTCGTCGTTCTTCCATTCCTCCCTTGCTTCATTTATCCAATCTGGTTGGATAATAGAAATGGCACACAACAATGCTTCCACATCCTCATCCTTTCTTGAGAGTGCATCTGCCACCACATTTTGCTTCCCTTTTTTGTAGATGATTTCAAAGTCATAACCCAACATCTTTGTGACCCACTTTTGTTGCTCTTCAGAGCATAATCTTTGTTCTAAAAAGTATTTAAGGCTATCATGATCCGTTTTTACCTTGAAGTGTCTTCCCATTAGGTAGGGTCGCCATTTCTTAAGTGCATGGAGTATTGCCAACATTTCCTTCTCATAAATAGCTTTGTGTAAAAACTGTCCCTTGATTGGACGACTTTCAAAAGCAATGGGTCTTTTATCTTGCATTAGAACAACACCAATTCCATTTCCTGAAGCATCACATTCCACAACAAAGGTTTTTGTGAAGTCTAGTGTAGCTAAGACCGGTGCTTGGCACATTGCCTCTTTAAGATGTTCAAAGGCCTTTGTTGCTTCCGGAGTCCATGAAAATGCATCTTTCTTCAATAATGTTGTTAGAGGTGCTGCTATTCTCCCATAATTCTTAACAAACTTGCGATAATACCCTGTCAACCCGAGAAATCCTCGCAAATGCTTTATGTATGTGGGGATTTTCCATTCCTTAATGGCTTTAATTTTTCTAGGGTCTACCTTAACTCCTTCATGAGATACAATATGACCCAGATATTCCACCTCTTATACTCCAAAGGAACATTTGGATCTTTTTGCGTATAATTGTTTCTCCTCCAATAGTTGTAGCACCCTGTCAACATTTTCAACATGATCCTTCCAAGACTTGTTGTAGATTAGTATATCATCAAAAAATACTAACACAAATTTTCTAATGAGGGGTTTGAAAATGGAATTCATCAAACCTTGAAATGTAGAAGGTACATTGGTAAGGCCAAAAGGCACGACCAAAAATTCATAGTGACCCTCATGAGTTCTAAATGTTGTTTTCGGAATGCCTTGAGTCTTCATTCTGATTTGATGATATCTTGAACGAAGATCTAACTTGGTGAAGTAAATTTACCCATGCAATTCGTCCAATAATTCATTAATGACAGGAATGGGAAACTTATCTTTAATAGTGAGCTTCTTGAGCTCCCTGTAATCCGGACACATGCACCATGATCCATCCTCCTTGTGCACCAATACTACTGGAGCAGAGAAAGAAATTTGGCTAGGTTGAATTATACCATCCTCGAGCATTTCTACAACCATACATTCAATTTCACTCTTTTGGTCATAGGGATATCTGTACGGCCTGATGTTTGGAGGAACACTTCCTGGAATCAAATGAATAGCATGATCATGATCACGAATAGGTGGGAGACCTTTGGGAGTCTCTAATACCTTGGAATGATTGTCCAAGACTTTTTGGAGATCTGAAGAAATAGATGATTTCAATGTGGAAACATCTAGCAAACATAATCGTGCAATTACACCTCGTTGTTCCTTTTTTAGAAGCTTTTTCATACCGTTAGAGCTTATTATCTTTCCCGGTTTCCCTGCAATACCCCTTAATTCAACTTCCTTTCCTTCCGCATAAAATTCCATGAAAAGTTCTTGAAAGTTAAAAGCTATTGTACACAAGGATTATAGCCATTGGACTCCTAGTACAACATCAACACCTCCCATTGGAATGGAAACCATTGGCTATTCAATACATATCCTCCCATGGATAGCTTGATATTATGGCACTTTCTAGAGCAATTTATCATTCCTCCATTTGCAACCATCACTTGACACTCTGGTGCTGGATATAAGAAGCAATTCAATTCTATTACTATCTTACAATGAATAAAATAATGGGTACTTCCTGAATCAATCAACACTATTACCTTTTTCTTCTTGATATGTCCTTCTATCTTGATGGTTTAAGGAGTGGTAATTCCAGCCAATGCATTCCAAGATATGTTCGGATTCATTTCTTCCTTATCTAGGCTTTGTTCCTGGAGTATATCCTCTTCTTTTGACCTTTCTTGTTCCTTTTCTTGTTCCTCTTCACAACCTATGTAGAATAATTTCTTCTCAGCACACTTATGACCTTTAGTGTATTTGCTATCACAACTGTAATAAAGCCCTTTTGCTCTTTTTTCTTCCAATTGTTATGGTGTCAACCTTATAGGTTGTGGAAGGCTAAGGTCAACAACACTCCCATTTTTATAGTTGTGAGTGTAGGCATCCTGGTTGCCATAATTTTTCTTTCCATTTTTCTTGCTAACCTGAATGCCTTCTCTAATGAATCAGGTTCCCAAAGGCGAACATCATGTTGGATATTATCCTTTAAAGTCCCTATGAACACATCAATCCTATGCTCCTCTGGAATATCTTTTACCCTTATGTTTAATTTTTGGAACTCCTCAATGTGCTCATTATTGAACCCTTTTGTTTGAGACTTATCAATTGGCTAAAAAAGGTGTTTCTTTTTGTATCCTCATAATGTGCTATCAATTCTTCCATAAAAGTTTCCCAAGTGATAAATTGTTTATGAGAGCAAAGCCATTGATACCATACAAACTGATTTGGTTCCAAATATAAAGTTCCAATACTTACCTTTTGTGTGTTTTGCACATTATTGAGATCGAAAAATTGCTCCATCTGTAATATCCATGTTGGGGGATCCTTGCCATCAAACTTCCTCATATTGATTTTTGGAATATGGTGGGTCTTCAATACCACATTAGAGTCTATGATATCATGATTAACATTTTTTTTTTCACATCATAAGTTTCCTTTACTACCTTTTCACCATTAGTAAGTATTTCTTGTAGAAAATTTGTCAAATCAGCCTTCAAATCTGCCATGCCTGTCTTCAAATTTGTGTTCAAATATATCTTAAAATTGTCCATCTTAGCTTCCATGCCATTCATCTTAGCTTCCACGCCATTTATCTTAGCTTCTGTTAACTTTTTTGAGAGTGACATTTGTTGCACTTGTTCTTGTAATTTTGATATATCATGTAGCATTTCTTCCTCTTCTTCATGAGTCATGCTAGAGCTTTCAGGTTTCTTACTAGGTGTTTTCATTTTCTTTCCTCAGGGAATTAGTTACCAATAATAATGCTCTACTATGCCCTTTGAATTCCTTCAAAATAAATTTTCAAACCAAGCTTAAGCAAAAATTTAAGAAAATCTACACACCTTTTTTCACTTTGTAGGAGCTCGATATTGCCTCTGCTGTATCTCTGTACTTTCCGATCATCTAGTTCTGAATTTTTGACCTATAGTCGCCCTCTGTGTCCTCTTTCCAATGCCATAAGTCTGACCCAAATTGGATTCTCCAAGGAAGAGTTATGCGAAATCTCCCACAGTGACTTGATTATAGACTAGTTCAGTAGAGTGAACTTGTATGACGTGCCCCGAGTCACTGTTTCGACCTTTGGCTCTGAAAATGCATACAAGAAACTGCAGTCTGTCCTCTTTCTTTACCTTCTTATGAAATTTCAATCCGATGCCCAGAGATAAAGTTATGACGATTTTTCCCAGGTCACCTGTTTGGAATGTAATTCAGGAGTCTGCAAGAAGACTAACTTCCTCAAATGATATCTCCGCAAATATAGCGTGAAAAGTTCTGAAATTTGAACCCAAGATTCAGCCCGATTTCTTCTCAAATGGTTTTTTTTTTTGCTTCTGAAAAGTTGCAGAAAAAAGTTATAGCGAAAATTCCACGATGACCTGTTTGGAGTAGCGAAACCCTAGAATCCAAAGCTCCGATACCAAATGTTATGAAACCAACTCAAGAAAAAGATAGAAAAGATAGATCCACTCCTTAGAATTCAGCCTCTTCGAGGGGGAAACCTCCTTTACATTACATAAATTAACAATTCTTGGATGATACAAATGACAAAACCTCCTTTCTATATATAGGAGTCTAAGGAGTCACAATATAAGCCAGCCGACCTAACAATAATAATATAAAGCCACAAAAATAACAATAGAGGGATTCTATGGGGCACAACAATATTAATAAGCGATGCAACTACAATGGTAATGGGGTAATCACTAGTATTATAGGGACCCAACAGTATACCAGTCCCACATAACATAAAATTTCTCCGGGGAAAGAAACTGCTAAAAGCCTCGAATATCTATATTTCATTAACCAAAATATCTAAGAAGAAAATTCATTTCCTTTTCACCTTGAACAATTCCTAAATGACTACAATCTATCTCTCTACTTCACAAGCGAGCTCAAGCCAACACACAGCCAAATTTTATGCCTACCAAGCCCCTACTTCCTTGTGAAATCCGTAAGAGAATTATCCCATATTAAATTGGAAAATTCCTCACTCATAATTGTGCAATCCATCCATAGGGCTTCTACTGATTGCATGCACCATCAGTACAACTTGGAAAAGTATACAACTAATAGTACATTGTCCCTGAACTCTAATATCAACTGGGTCTTCCTATGAACTAACATGCATGAGTTATTTATAAGTGAATCTTTAGTTAACTGGTGTGGTAACCAAGATGCACTGGTGCCCTTCCCCACTACTAGACCTTCTACTACTTCCTCCAATAGTTTGAACTTGTGTAACTGACTTTAACGCAATTAGATTGAGTTAAATTAATTACAACTCAAAACAGATCAACATGGAACCCTAAAATTTAGGAACCACTCTACATGTCTCTAGATAGAGTTCAAAATCGAATATACTGAGCCAACTAAGTCAACTTAACTTAGTTAACCTCTAAAATTCCCTATGGGAGTAGAATTACAATTTAATTCTCATTTTAATTCAAGGAAAAATTAGGTTAGAATTTCTAGATGCTACTTCTAACATTGCTTGTTGCAATTTGCAACACTCCCTCTAAACAAGAAAGGAATTCAACTCTATCTCGATCCAGTACCTTTATAATATTCTTCTTGCAACACTTCTCTTTAGTGTTGTTTCTGCTGCAAATTTTGAAACTGAATGAGTATGATGCATATGTCACTAGAGTCTCTAACTGCTACAAGCTTTTCCTCTGTCAACTAAAAACTTTTCAGTTTTGTTGACATTGTCTCTATGCCATCTGCACTATTTTTAACTCTACTCTACACTCCCTAGTATCTCACAAATGCTAGCCTCTACCTCTATCACTCTAATATCTATCTGCTTCAACCGGTACTGATCAATCATGCTACTATGTTCTATGGGCTCCTATAGCAAGGTAATTTTCCATCAGACAAAACATTTCAATGGACCCTGCCCAAATTTCTTCACTCTTGGGACTATTACTTCACATCAGCCCACCTCTCACTTAGATGTATGGTTGCATGTGCTCCCTCTCCCCTCTTGGCTTGGAATCTCCCCTACTAGAAGTCTCTACTTGAGTGGATTCCTTGATTTGGTTGCCTCTCTTTTTCTCTAATAGTGGCTGCTCCACAACTTGTTGAGGCAACTTCTAAGGCTGCATGTTGAGAGGTAATTTGTGCTCCCTCTTAACCACCAAGTCTCTAAATTTTTCCTTGCTCCTTAAGGCTTTGCATGCATCTTCGACCTTGAGAGAATACATGTTCTTGACTCAAACTTTGATATGTTTCACCTTTCTCATGGCAATGTGTCTAAGGAAAACCTTCCCTTACTAAAAATCACATCATAGCCATGATCTTCCAATACCACCAAAAAAACAAGATTCTTCTTTAGTCCTACGACATACATCACATCTGTGATTCAAAGAGGGGAGTGAGACTCCATTTGAAAGGTAACTGTACCAATGATAGTGATGTTATACCTCCCATCGTCTCCAAACTCTATTTTCTACTTGAGTTCTTTCTCCTCAGAGTCACTGAAAAGATCTTTAGTCGCAGTCAAATTGTGAATCTATAGCTTCATCTATTGTTGCTACTGCAGGCTCCTTCTTTCTTGCTTTCTTCTTTGGGACATTCGTGGAAAAATTCCCATACTCGTGATAGCGAAAACACTTGACTTTTGACAAGTCCTTCTTCTTGCTGCCCATCTTGCCTTGGGACATCTTTCCCTTGGATTTTATTTCTTTGCTGACTAATGGAAGGTCCTCTTCCACTTATTTGGAATATGTCCCATCTCTGGTGTTCAGTCAAATCTATTCTTCCACCAAATCTTACCACAACCACTCCCTATCTGGTAGCTTCTCCTCCCATTAACTAAGTTTTGGTAACTGTGCGAGCTCTTGGGAATTCCTAGAAGATCTAGGCTCACCATATTAGCTTCAGAAATAGTTACCTTAACACTTCCAAGCTCATCCTGACAATGGGTGAACTTGGTCAAGTAATTCGATATTGGGTCACCCTTCCCCAGCTTGATGTTTCTGAGTTTCTCCTTCAATTCTAACTTCCTACGGTCATTTCTATTTTGAAATAGGTTTTCCAATACATTCCACATTAAGTATGGAGTATCCTTTCCATGGAGACTCGAGACATTGTGGTCTCGAACTCCTTCTAGGATAATGCTTCTCGCTTTTGCCACACACTTTCTCCATTCAACTAAATCTTTAGCATTACATGTTGGAGGTTTACGAATGTCATGATCTATGAATTTCTTGAGGCCATCCCCTTCCAAGCTATGTAATTCGAGCTATCTTCCAGGGCATACTCAATTCACAAACCATAGAATGGCATATTGCTGCTCTGAAGTATGAACTTGCAAATTCAATTTTTACCTACACAAAAAACTCAAATTCTCCTCTTCTCTATTGTATTCAGCTCTGGTACCATCTAGATTTTTACTTGTATATTCAACAACTTATGTGATATGCTAAAACACAAGACAAAAATCTACTCTACTCTTCATCAAAAACTCAAATTGAATTACGAAAGCAATAAGAAGAAAAGGAAGAATATCAATCGCACATAACACAATATTTCTCTAGCGAAAGCAACTACTAAAAAACTCAACTATATATATTGCATTAACCAGAATAATTGAGAAGAAAGTATAATGTTTGCTCACCCTGAACAATTCTTGCACAAGTACAATCTATCTCTCTACCTCACAAGCCATCTCAAGCCAACACTTATTCAAATAAGCCACCCTCCAAGCCCCTACTTTCTTCCACAATCCCAAAGAGAATTAACCCATATTTAATTGGAAGATTCCTCACTCATAAGTATAAAATCTATACATAAGCCTTCTATTGATTTCATGTAACATCTATACAACTCGTAAAATTATACAACTGATAGTACACTATCCCTGAACTCTAATTTTAACTAGGTATTCCTCTAAACTAACATGCATGAGTTATTTATGACTAAACCTTCAGTTAACTGGTGTGGCAGTGAAGATGCATTGGTGCCTATCCCCACTACCAGATCTCTTACTAGTTCCTCCAACAGTTTGAACTAATTTAACTAACTTTAACTCAGTCAGACTGATTTAATTAATTACAACTCAAAAGAACTCAACCCGGACGCCTAAAATTTAGGAATCACTCTACATGACTCTAGATAAACTTCCAACTAAAATTTACTAATCCAACTAAGTCAAATTAACTTAGTGAACTGTTACAAATTTCCATGGGAATAGAATTACAATTTATTTCCCAATTTAATTCAAGGACAAATTAAATTACAATTTCTAGATGTTATTTTTATCATTTCTTGTTGTTAATTTCAACAAAAACAATAGTTCATCAAATTATCTTTGTAATGAAATTTATTAGAAAAGTTCTGAGAGAAATACTACAATATATGAAGACTAGAAATATAAAACAAAATAAATGAACGTCACAATGATAGGGGTGCCTCCTGCTGTTAACACTCAGGTTGTTCCCTGCTTCCTAAAGGGAATATGGCCGAGGTAACCACTAACCAATCTTTTAGCTACAGGTCCTAGCCTACCTGTAACCAGAGAGGGCTCTCTCTTTATGATTTAGCTTTATTTGGTGGATGATTTTAGGCTAGTTATGGTGTACTGTTTTGTTTGACTTTGGTTGGTTGGTGAATTCAAACAAGAGATGAGGTATAATTTACTGAACAGTTTGGGCCATTGGGCAATGGAGTCCAGGTAGTGTGCTGTTGAAGTATGTTTATGAAGACAGAGTATTGCTGCAAAGCCAGATAGGCATCTGTGAAACAATTTTTAGATTTTGTGATAAAGCTATGGAATTAGTGAGTGAAAGGCAATTGAGAATCTTTCACTATGCTAACAAAGGAAGAATGAAAGTATTTCTTAAGAGCAGTTAAGAATTCTTAAACAATATTCACAATGATAGAATCAGTTTAGACATGAGCAATTAAGAATTCATATCCATGGCTAATCCAGAAGAAAACATATTTAGAAATAGAGATTGAGCATAGGGTGTGTTCAAATAAATTCTAAGATATTCTTTTTATCTATTTACTATGATTATGAAAATATATGAATTATGGCATACACAGAAAAACACATACACGGTTTAGAATAACTTATTGTTCTAGCAAATGACACAGGAATTTTGTAACACAACAGAGCCATTCATTTCCACCTTCAGACAGCATAGTAACCAGGAACTCCACCAGCAATTTGTATTAGCAAAATGTCACAAGTATAAAATAGAGCTCTTCTGAAAGAGTTTCACTACAACCGACCCTCAATACGTTCTTTGAGGGGATATATATACAAAAATGGGATACAAAATATCTCAATAGTGAGTTATTGTGCAACAAATTGCACCACCAACTCTCTTACAAAAATTAAATGAAAGAAATAACTACAGCATTTAATGTTGAGATGGCAACTATCTTTCTGTCAGACAACTTTTGACCTTTTGGCTCAGGAAAGTTGGCGGTCAGCTGTGCCTTTAATTCTACATCAGTTGAGCTTACTATCTGAGTGCTTTAGTGAGTCATTGTATGGATGCTTCCTATGATACCTGTGTGCTGATTTGTTTGTTGACCTGTACTGTGACTGAGATCTGAATTTTTACAAAAAAGGAATAATATGATTGGATCACCTGGGCAGAATTTCCAGCATTGCCTGCCACCAATCAGCTAGAGGTAGCTGATGTCTCCTTATTTTTACCAGTGTTTCATCTGCTTCTGTATATATGTAGAAGTTTGGAGGCACCTCAAGCAGATGATTTATCTCATGCTCAATAAAAAATAGATTTTCTAATTTGTCATATAGAGACTGCCCAGAGGGAGGCCCTGCTTCTTCTGTGGAGCTGTTGGATGTTGTTATTTGATTCTCAACATAATTGTTGATCCTTGTGATATACTGATTATATGACAACAGTTGTCCTATGCCAGTCACTAGGCTTGGCAGTCCTTTATCCTGTAACACTGTCATCTTTGCCCTAAATTCATCAATTTCTGCTTTCATCTCCTAACATTTTCTCTCTAGAGTTTGAGTGAAGTTCCTCAAAGTCAGCACTTTCTTAGCTGTCAAGATGGTGTCTGTTGTGATGTTTATTTCTAGTGCTGCCAATTCCTCCCTAGTGTGATTATTGAGGAAATGTATCATCTTATTGGCCTGCTCAGGCATGACTCCTAGTGTTGTTCTAGCTCTTTGCATTTCAACATGAGCCATGCTTATCAGTTCAACTTGCTCATGTATTGCCTGGATTGACCTCCATTGGTCATGGATTGATTGGCCAATTTTGGCCCAAATTATCTTCTTGATTTCTGCTAAGGTCTTGCCTAGAAGCAATACCTTTTCCAAAGTTTTTACTTTGGCCTCCAAGGCCTTTATTTCTCTCTGTTTTTCTGCCACTGTCATCTTGGACTTCTCATAGCTGGCCTCTAGCTTGGCCAGTGTATCCTTGGCTTCATTTATTTCCATCACTTGAGTTTCAAGCTCCTTGACAGCTTTCATCAAGTCCTCCATACTCATGCTAGATTCTGCTGCT
>APFE031019042.1:2319-18202 GCA_000404065.3 Pinus taeda
AAAAGTAAGAGAAAGTGCGGAACCAGAGTTACATTGCTTTTTTGATGTCTTTCTCTCTTTTCTCAAGCTTGTTTTGAAGAGCTGAGGTTTAAGACTTGCTTAGGAAGCTGGTATAGGCGATGATAGGCCTACACCGACTGCAAATAATCAAGGGGACGATATTTTTGTGTAACAATCTCATGTGGTTACAACCATGTATTAACATTTAGCAAGATATCTACATATCCTTTCACAAATCTATAAAATATTTGATAAGAGATTTTATTAAAACTTTCATGATTTTTCTCCATCAAATGTGTTTCAATGATTATCTCAAATATTCCTCAAATCTTCAAGAGTTTGAAGAGGAAATTCGAGTTTGAGACTTAGACTCCAAATATGACTGCTAGAATCTTCAAATATGCCTACACACATCACACCACTCATCCAACTTTTATATATAAGTGAATACATGTTAATTTTTTAATATTTAACCATAAATTCACTCAAAAATACTAAAATAATACTTTGGAAAATAATAATGATAAACACATATATGACCATGAAAATGGTCTTAGTGTAAGGTTATAATATAGTGGAATATGGTTAAAAGTGAATGAAATGATGATGAAAAAATTGACATTTTGGAGATCCAACATTTCCGCCCAATTGAAGATGTTGGATGTCCTCATGAAACCTTGCATTAATAATCATGAACTAAATTCATCTCATTTTCTATAGCCATTTGGAGTGAAATATTATGTTTGATCAAGAAGTCGTTTTTTACTTGAGATACTTTTCCAAGATTTGCATATTTTGAAAAGTCTTCTTCAATTCTTTCTTTTTCTTTAGAGCTTGCAATTGTGGAGCCTTCTTTGAAATATATATAAGTTGTAGCTCTTGTGGTTGGTTCTTGTGTGGCAACCACAAGTTTTGCGAGTGTTGGTTCTTGTGTAGCAAAACTTTTGTTTTATTTTTCTTCTTGCTGCAACAAAGAATTCTTAAAAACACATTCAAAATGAAGACCCATTTATATACATATAAATTGATCTTTTCTCATAATCTAAATCATTCTAAACATATTCACATTTGAATTGAAGAGAAACAACAATCAATTGGGAAAAACATTTTGGTCAATAATATACGAGGTTTTGGAATATGGAATTGAAAGATGGTAATGAATAACCGCCCTCCCGCTCCCACAACTAAAGGTGATTTCTATCTTTGAAAAATGGCGAAAGAAATGTCGTTTGAGAAATTTTCCAAATACATGTCTTTTAGCATTCAAGTAATTATTGGTTAAATATTCGAAAACAACATACCTTCACTTACTTGAAAAGTCCATAAGCTATGCATCTAGGAGATCTTGGTTGTTATTGCTGATCATGGAATATGAAGTGAAAGAATCTAATATGCTTCTTCTTTTCTCTTGGTTGTATGAAAAAGGATGAAATATGAAATTGGAGCCTTTGTGCCTTCTTATTACTAGAACTAGGAACTGAACCTTGATTTATTGGAACACTGCTGTAAGTTGTTGTTGATATCATAAACCATGTAGTCTTCACATATAACCCTGATTAGTACAATTTAATCTATGTGAACGGATTTAGTTGAATTTGAACATAGAAAGAATTCATTGGATTACTAACCATTAATGTCAATCGTTAACCATGCAAGACAACTCACCAATAATGTAAATGGGTGTCAAGGTACAATAGTGCATCTTGACAGGTACGAATAAATGTGTTGAAGTTGAGTCACCAATAAGATCTAACAATCAAGAGAAATTTTTGTATTCTCATTTTTTTCAGAAAAGAGGCTTTCCATTGATGCATGCAAGCTCCAAGGCACTTAAAAGAATCTATGATCTTGGTCCCAAATAAAGTGTTGAAGTCGATGGGACAAGATCCATTGGAAGGTGGACCTTAAGGAATCCCACATCAGCCAACTCGAGCATAGAACCAAAAATAAATTGAATGACCATAATGAAAGATTGAAACCAACATGAAACTACATATCTTATTGTGAACTTTGCTCGCGAGTTGTCTGGTTTTCAATAAATCTTGTGTCCAATTGCGCTAGTAAATTATTTTTCGCAACAAGACTTATATATTTATCGTCTATATATATTATGATATATATTAATAGTATATTATATAGTATAATATTATATATATATAATATATATATATATTAATATATTATATATATAGTATATGATATTTATTTAATTTATTATTTATTTATTTTTCTTTCTTTTTTTAATTTTATCATACTCTACTTCGAAAAAGAAAAGCTCTTTCAAGTATAGGAATACTTCCAATGGAACCATGTGCGTAACATGATGACAAATAAACTCATATGTAGGTTTGAAAGATACATTTTTATATATACCAGTATATGAGAGACCATTTGCCTTGATTGAGATGATGTCAAAAAATATTGAAGAATTGAAAATTGGGATCCGATGGTTGTCTTGAACCAAGATTCAATGTAATCTTGTCTTTATTGGATTATTTATATCATTTCATCCAAGTCTTTAGAAATGTGATCCCCATTCATAGAATCTTATGATAGGAATGCAAGAAGCTCTTCAATATGATGTTCTAACAACTGCTCTTCATCAACGAGCATCCATGATTATTGGACATCATATGAATCTTCTTCTTCTAGATGTTGTTCTTCAATGACAACTGGAAAATCCTTTGTTTGCAATACCCTTATTGATTTAAGATGAATATCATTTAGATCAAGAGGATTTGTTCGAAGATTTTGAACCTAAGAATTGTAAGTGGTCTGAGTTATTTTATTGTTGTGGATGGGAAATGGTTGTGTAGGTAGTTGAGTGGGAATGGATCTGTGGGATACTTGCATAGGTGGTAATGAGAAAGGTTGAATTTAGGTTGAAAATGAGTTTGTGATGGAGGTGAATGGTATGGATAGAATTGAGATTGGTATTGAGGATAGTGAGGAAAATATTGAGGATATGGTGGATTTATTCCATAAGGCCTTTTCCAACCTTGTTTCCAAGATTGATTTTGGGGTTGGGATTGAGATGACTAAGGTTTCCAAGGAAATGATATGTTCTAATTACATCAATATTGTTGTGCATAAGCATGAAATTGTGAACTAGGATCTCACATCATACTGATTTGACAAGGCTGCCAAGGTCTTCTTGGAGCTACATAAGATAGCTGCTCTAGTGCATGATTTGCTCCATTAACATTTTGGTAAACTACCTTCAACCGTTGTAATGATGGAAATTCCTTAGTAACATCTGATTTTTCACATATGATACAAAATTCAATCTTATCAATTGGAAATTCAAGCAAATCATGTTTCTTTCTACATTTAGGGAAAATTATAGACAAAGAAACATTCTCAGTTTTTTGTTTATTTTTCATTCTTAGCATATGAAATTGTTCACTTAAATTATCGAGAATATCTATTTTAAAATTATCAATAAAATTTCCAAGTTCATCTTGACTTATCAACTTTGATGCTGACATACTTACTGAATCTTGAGGGGATCTACCATATTTTTCTTGTCCTCTTGACATGTACTTAACAGTTCACAAATCTCTTCATATTATAACAAAGAAACATATCCTTTTCCCATGATATTAAGAATATCATTCCATTCATCTCTAACTACTCTAAGTAAGAGGGTTTTTAATGTATCAAATCCTGAATTATGCAACTTTTCCCTTTTAACATTATACATAAATCTCTCTACTAGATCCTCAAGGCTCTCATCTTCTTTTTGATTCATTTCAATTTCATCTTTAAGATCATGATGTATACAATAGCCTTTATTATTTTATATAAATATCATTTTCATATAATCCCATTATCTTATTGAATTATTCCTTAAACACATGAACAATTTAAGATCTCTATCCTTCAATGTAGCCGAAAAAAATTTCAATTTGTGAGCATCTAATAAGTAATTATAAGGTCTACAAAGTATTTCAAACTCAAAAAGAAATATTTCCGGGTATTTTGATCTCATACCATGCAAGTTTGGAAGTATAGATGGAGCGTTGTTTTTCATTTTAACATTTATATCAATATCCTTAATGGGAAATCCAAAAGGATCTCCTTCGTTGTTATCATTTCCATCCATTTTTTGTACCTCATATACCACATTTTCCAGCTCCAGGAGGAAGTCTTCTTCCACCTACAAAAGTAAGAACTTATGATGTGGATGGCGATGTGGTTCTTACTGCAACACGTGACCTAGTGGGGATGGTAGGTGATTGTGGATTTTTTTTTGAAGTTTTTCCGACAACGATTCTACCTCTAGAATGTACTCTAAAATGAATGAAATTAAACTTATGCAACAAAAAATGAATGCAACTAAGAATGAGATGCAATTCATTAAATAAGGTTAAGAGATACCTTACAATGGTGATGTGCAAGTACTTACCTCTGGTATTACCATTTCTCTTTTCCAAAGTTTCAAAAATTAAAAAAATAATGTAAATTGAAAACTAAATCCTATGTATACTTCCCTAACAACAATGCCAAAAATCTCGAGTAATTTAATTGTGCTTTAAATTAATTTACATTACATTGTTAATTCTTGATCATAAACTTGTGAAGTATATAACATAGTATATGCTAGGAGTTTAGTTTTCAATTCTAAAAAAATAAACTGCAATGAAAGAAATTTCTACTCTATAAAAACAAATGAAATGACATGAAATAAAATATTAATTTAGAAAAGAATTGATGAATTAATTTATGAAAGCATTGAAAAATTAATCTAGGAAAGCATGTAAACCTAATCTATGAAAGCATGGAAATATCTAAGCTATAAAAGTGAGTAAATTATCTAATGAAATACTGTAAATTTAATCTAGAAGACATTTGGATAATCTATTTTCTATGAAAGAAACAAATCGAATATCCGAAATGAGGAAATGTTTTAGTGTTAATCTCTTATTTTTGTATTTTTATGATTTTCTAAGCACTTGATTGCAATATGGAAAAGATGAAGTGACAATTGGGAACTCAGAATATAAAACATCCAAAACAATAAATAAATCAAATTCCTGTAAGTGATACATTGAATTGTAAATTATTTTTTATTAAAAAGATTGGAGAATTGTTAGAAGATTTGTGATGACTCTTTAAAAAACTAGATTTATTTAGGTTTAAAATGAGTGATGCTCTTTCTTATTTGATGGAAATATTATTGTTTTTCTATAATACATTTTGCATAGCCGCGACTAAGAAATAAAAAACTTGACATTTTTAAATATCATCTGAATTGTCCAAAACCGTGCACCGTTTTGAAAGATTTTCTCGAAGCAACTATATTTGGCGTCATCTGCACAATACCAGTTTTTATTTTTTAATATAATGTTTAGTTGGCCAAATAAAGGTTGTCAGGAAGTTGGATACTCGAAAATTTTGTTAATCTAAATAAATCTTGATCAAGTGTTGAAAAGTCACAATTGAACATTAACATAAGTGATACTGCAATTTGTTAAAGAAAACTAAATAAACATAAGAAAACTAATATAAAAAACATATATTATGAAACTACATGAATTATAAAACTATATCGTACAACAAAATAAGAATAAAAAACTCTAAAATAAATAACACAAGTACTTATCAAATGTATTTTACTGCATCATAGTTTGGAATTATGATCAAAGAGTTCCTCCTTTTGAATGGAGAAGACACTCCTATTTATACAAAAAATAAGATAACTAATTAATAAATATACATCCACAAATCTCTCCTAGGTCCACAAATAGCTCCTAGATCCACAAATATCTCATGTTGTTACAACCATCTGTTAATGTCTAACAAGTAACATCTCTACATATCCTCTCACAACTCTCTAAAATATTTGATAAGAAATCTTATCAAAACTTTCATGATTTTTCTCCATAAAATGTGTTTTTGATTATCTCTAATATTCCTCAAAACTTCAAGAGTTTGAAGAGGAAATTCGAATATGAGACTTACACTCCAAATATGACTTCGTTGGAATCTTCAAATATGCCTACACATATTGAAAAAATCATCCAACTTTTATATATAAGTGAATACATGTTATTTTTTATTATTATATTTAATCATAAACTCACTCAAAATACTAAAATAATGCTTTGGAAAATAATAATGATAAACCCATATATGATCATGAAAATTTTCTAGTGTAAGGTTATAATATAGTAGAATATCGTTAAAAGTAAATGAAAAGATAATGAAAAAGCTGAGATTTTGGAGACCCAATATCCCCCCCAGCTAAAGATGTTGCATGTCCTCATCCAACCTTGCATTGATTCTCATGAACTAAATTCATCTCATTTTTTGTAGCATTTTGGAGTGAAATATTATGTTTTATCAACTAGTCATTTTGTGACTTGAGATACTTTTCCAAGATTTGAATCTTTTGGAAAGTCTTCTTCAATTCTTTCTTTTTCTCTAGACCTTGCTATTGTGGAGCCTTGTTTGAAAGATATCTAGTTGTGTCTCTTGTGTTTGGTTCTTGCGTGGTAACAACAAGTATTTCGAGTGTTGGTCCTTGTGTAGCAACACTTTTGTTTTAATTTTATTCTTGCTACAACAAAGAATACTTAAAAATACATTCAAAATGAAGACCCATTTATATACATATCAATTGATCTTTGCTAATAATCTCAATCATTCCAAAACATATTCATCTTTGAATTGAAGAACAACAATAGTTAGTTGGGTGAAACATGTTGGTCAACAATATATGAGGCTATGGAGTATGTAATTGAAAAATGGTAATGAATATCCCCCCAACTAAAGGTGATTTCTATCTTTGAAAAATGGCGAAAGAAATGTCATATGGGAAATTTTCCAAATACATGTCTTTTAGCATTCAAAGAATTATTGATTAAAGATTAGAAAACAACATACCTTCACCTACCTAAAAAGTCCATAGGATATGCATTTGGGAGATCTTGGTTGTTACTACTGATCATGGAATATGAAGTGAAAGAATCTGATATGCTTCTTCTTTTCTCTTAAAACTGGAACTAGGAACTGAACCTTGATTGTTGATATCATAAACCATATAGTCTTCACATATAACCCTAATTAATTCAATTCAATCTATGTGAATGGATTTAGTAGAAATCAAAAATAGAAAGAATTCATTGGATTACCGACCATTAATGTCAATCGTTGACCAATGCGAGACAACTCACCAATAATTTAAATCATTGTCAAGGTACAAGAGTGCATCTTGACAAGTTCGAATAAATGTGTCTAAGTCGAGTCACCAACAAGATCTAATAATAAAAATACATTGTTGTATTCTCATTATTTAGTGAAGAGGATTTCCATTGAAGTATATAATCTCTAAGGCACTTAAAAGAATCTATGATCTTGGTCCTAAATAAAGTGTTGAAGTCGATGGGACAAGATCTATTGGAAGGTGGGCCTTAAGGAATACCACATCAACCAACTTGAGCATAGAACCAAAAATAATTTGAATAACCATAATGAAAGATTGAAACCAACATGAAATTACATAACTTATTGTGAACTTTGCTCATCAATTGTCTGGTTTTCAACAAAGGTCTTGTACAATTGCGCTAGTAAACTAGTTTTCACAGCAAGACTTTTCTCTTTTTTCTTCTCTTCTCTTTATTTATTTATTTATGTATTTTTTTCTTTTTTCCTTTTGTTTATTCTTTTTTTCTTTAAATTCCATCCTAGTCTACTTTGAAAAAGAAACTCTCTTTCAAGTATAAGAATACTTCCAATGGAACCATGTCCATAACATGATGACAAATAAATTCATATGCAACTTTGAAAGATACATTTTGATATATACCAGTATATGAGAGACAGACTGCCTTCATTGAGATGATGTTAGAAAATATTGAAAGGAACTGGGATTTGATGATTATCTGGAACCAAGATTCAGTGTAATCTTATCTTTCTTGGCTTATTTCTATCATTCCATCCAAGTCTTTAGAGTTGTGATCCCTGTTCATAGAATCTGGTGATATGCATGCAAGAAATTGTTCAATCTCAGGTTCCAACAGCTTCTCTTCATCAACGGGCATCCATGATTCTTGGACATCATCTGAATCTTCTTCCTTTGGATATTGTTCTTCAATGATAGCTAGAGAATCCTTTTTTTGGAATACTCTTCCTTATCTAAGATGAATATCATTTAGATCAAGAGGAGCTGTTTTAGATTTTGTACCTCATAATTGTAAGTGGACTGAGTTATTTTATTGTTGTGTATTAGAAATGGTTGTGTAGGTAGTTGAGTGGGAATGGGTTTTTGGGGTGCTTTCTTAGGTGGTTATGAGAAAGGTTGAATTGAGGTCAACTGAGGTTGAAAATGAGTCTGTGGTGGAGGTGAATGGTATGGATTGCACTAAGGTTGGTATTGAGGATAATGAGAAAACGATTGAGGATATGGTGGATTTCTTCTATAAGACCCTTGCAACCCTTGTTCCTAAATTGATTTTGAGATTGGGATTGAGATGACCAAGATTGCCAAGGAAAGGATGTGTTCCACTTACATCAATATTGTTGTGCATAAGTGTGAAATTGTGAACTAGGATCTTGCATCATACTAATTTGACAAGTCTTCCAAGGTCTTCTTGGAGCTACATAATCGAGTTGTTCTAGTGCTTGATTTTCTCCATTAACATTTTGTTAAACTACCTTCAACTATTGTAATGATGGACATTCCTTAGTAGCATGTGATTATGCGCATATAACACAAATTTCAATCTTATCAATTGGAAATTCAAGCAAAGCATGTTTCTTTCTAGATTTACGACAAATTATAGACAAAGAAACATTCTCAATTTTTTGCTTATTTTGCATTCTTAGTATATAAATTTTTTCACTTAAATTACCAAGAATATATGTTTTAAAATTATCAAGAAAATTTCCAAGTTCAACTCGACTTGCCAACTCTGATGCCGACATACTTACTAAATCTTGAAGGGATCTACCATATTTTTCTTTCCTCTTGATATGTGCTTACATAGTTCACAAATCCCTTTAAATGATAATAAGAAACATCTCTTTTTCCCATGAGATTAAGAATATTCATCTCTAATTTCTCTAAGTAAGAGGGTCTTTAATGTATCAAATCTTTAATTATGTAATTTTTCCCGCTTAAAATTATACTTAAATTTATCTACCAGATCCTCAAGGCTCTCATCTTATTTTTGATTCAAAGATTTCCTCTTTAAGATCATGATGTATAAAATAGTCTTTATATTTTTCTAGAAATATCATTTTCATATCATCCCATTATCTTATTGAATGTCCCTAAACACATGAACCATTTAAGAGCTCTATCCTTCAATGTAGCTAGAAACATTTTCAATGTTTAAGCATCTAATAACTAATTATAAGATCTACAAAGTATTTCAAATTCAAAAAGAAATATTTATGGGTCTTCTGATCTCATACCATGGAAATTGAAAAGTATAGATGGAAGCGATGTTTTTAATTTTATCATTTATATCAGTATCCTTAATGGGAAATCCCAAAGGATCTCCTTCATTGTTATCATTTCCATCCATTTTTTTCTACCTCCTCTACCATGTTTTCCACCTCCAAGAGGTAGTTTTCTTCAACCTTCAAAAGTAAGAACTTATGATGTCGATGGCGATGTGGTTAATAACGAACCACATGATCTTGTGGGGATGGTAGGTGATTGTGGAATTGATATATATATATATATAGATATATATAATATATTATATATAATTATATATATATATATAATATATATATATATATATTATACTATAATATATATATATATACTATAATATACAGGTTTTCTCCAATGAATCTACCTCTAGATGTCTCTAAATGAGAAAATTAAACCTATGAACAAAAAATGAATGCAAATAGAATGAGATGCGATTATCAACTAAGGTTAAGAGAGACCTTACAATGGTGATGTGTAAGTTCTTACCTCTTGTCTTCCCATATCCCTTTTCCAAAGTTTCATAAATTAAAAAAAATAATCTAAATTGAAAACTAAATCTGTAACAACCCTGGTAAAAAATCCATATTTACCAAGGAAAAATTAATAAAGGCAAAATATTTACCAAGGTAAAAGTTAATAAAGGCAAAATATTTACCAAGGTCATGGGACACGTATTCCAAGTTGAATGTTGGGAAAAAGAATAGTGATGGGGATCACTTGTGGTTAATTAATGGCTAAGGAAATTAGCAAAAGAAATGGAAAAATATTTTGAAAGGAAAAATGACATTTTGACACATTTATTTATGAAAATAATGGAAATTAGGAGAAAAGGGAGGTGAAAGGTCATACGGTGCATGTGAGGAGGATAATGAAGAAAATAGAGGTTTCATTAATAAAAAGGCTTCTAAGGATCAATACACAGACTTTTGTTAGTTCGGTTTTGGAGCTATATCTCTATTCTCTCTCTTTCATACTCTTGGACACTTAGAGTTTTCATGGAGTACTCTTGGAGGAGTGTGGCATATGTTAACACTCAGGTTGTCCCCTGCTCCTTAAGGGATACGGCCGAGGTAACCACAGACCAAGCTTTGGACTGCCGGTCCTAGCCTACCAGCAGCCAGAGAGGGCTCTCTCTTCGGGATTTAGCTTTGTTTAGGAAATGATTTCAGGCTAGTTATTATGCACATGTTTTTGTTTAGTTTGGCGGGATGAATGATCAATTCAGGCAGTGTTTGGCATGCAAAGTGCAAAAGGTTTAGAACATTGGGCATGGAGTCAAAGATGTGGACTGAAAGATGTGTTTTCTTTGGCAAAGAAGAGACTACAGAGCAGGATAGTTGTACAAGGAATAATATCAGGTTTAAATGAGGATGAAACGGATGTCAAGGAATGAAAGACAGCTAAGTAATTTTCATTCATGCTGACAGAGGGAACGTAAATGAATATCATATAGGAGAAATTAAGAAATTCCTACAACAATCTTCATATACGGAGGAAACTAGTGCAAATATGAGCCTAAGAGGAATTCATATTTATAGGCTAATTTAGCAAGAAAACATAGAGAAAAAGCAGGAATTGAGGGCAGAGCACAGCTAAGTGACATCTGAACTATTCTTTTTCCCTGCAAGTTTAGATCATGACACAGATACGATATAGCAAACATAGGAACTGTAGAAAGAGGTGAGGAAAACTTATTAGTCCATGAGGAAACACGAGAATTCTGCAATCTTGTTCTTCAGCCATCAAATACACATTTAGACAGTCCAAACACATAAGTTCCAGCAAGCTCTATTCATTGAATTTCTTGGAGCGTACACGGCAAACCTCAAATGAGATTTAACGATCAAAACATCTCTCACCCTTTGAACAGAACAAGGCAGGTTTTTATAGAAAATATTTACAGACTTAGATCTGTGGATAAGATCTCAAGGAAAATATCTCAAAATATCTATCAAAATATCTATCAAACTGATCCAAACAGATCTGAAGTAAATCAGTGTTTGCTGCTAAATTGTACTAAAAATAAATGCATGAAAGACTATATGAGCTGAGCTGGGGCAGCTGGCATCTTGGAGTAAATATCTAAGGCTGCGCATGAGGCAGCAGTCTCAAAAATGGATTAAACAGTGTCATTTGAGCCATGCGCTGGCCTCATATTCATTACTGCGTATTTGGCCTGCAGCACCACCCTCAAATGTGGCTCGATACTCTGTATTTTTAATTAACAGGGCAATGAATCCTTTAAAATCTGATATGAATAGTCTTTAATAGCTTTAACTATGTTCTGGTGAGTTTTAAAGGCTTAGAGCCGCCTCTTTGACTTTGATGAAGTTCTTTGAACTGTTCAATCACCTTTTTAATCTCTTTATGGCAAAAATAGCTGCTGTGGCACTTTCTGCAGGCTTCTGGAGGTTTCGGCGCTTTGGCTGCTCGAAATATTTATCAATGGATCAAAACTGCATAGTAAAGGAGGACTGCGTACTGGTAGGATGCTGAGGCCGAAATCCTGCTGTCTGGAGCTAATCTGGACTGAAACGATGCAAAAATGGCCATTTTCCTTAACACGATGCATCAGAGCCTGAGCTTGTCGATCATCATCAGAATCAGAGTCTGAGTCATCATATCCTCCCATTCCACTCCATTGCCCTTCCGCAGTTTGGGCAGCTAGAAATTTAAAGCACTCCAATGTTCGACGCATTCAGATGCCTGCAACTCCTCCACTAAATCAATGTTTCAATCATTTGCAGCTCCTCCACTTCCGTGTTCAGAATTTTGCAAGACCAGAAAGACTAAAATTGAACACATCATAGCTTTTCAAAGGGTTTCTCAAATATCTGTGTGTAGAACCGCTTGAAGACTGTCATAGCATAGCCGTATGAGATCTGGGGACGCCATTCTCAGTTTCGAGATATTCAATTTCTTTGCCGCATATTCCAAATCATCATCGCCGTTATCATCGTTATAAGGATGATTGTCAGCCCTGTCCTAGATCATTGCTGCGACAAATCACCATCACTCCTCCCTAGTTCTGTTATAACCCGTTCATTAGATGATTGCCGGGGTCCTTTGCTCCCCCGCAAGCCTTTTTTATCCGCTATACTTCTTCCCCTTCTGGGCACTCAATGATGGACACTGGAACTGGGCTGGGTATCACTTCAGCTGTTATCCAATTGAGCATGGTTTCTCCATTATCTGGCAGAAGCAATGGTTCAGATTGCTCAAAGTTTCCCAAAATCTGTCTTTTTTTTCTGCGTGTCTCCTTCTGAACAACTTGATGCTTTAATATCCCTGAAAAATGTCTCCAAACCAGGCTGGTAATCTGACATTGTAAGAGATTTCATCGTCAGGTCAGACGGTTGTATAGCTTCCATATCATTCCGTGGAACTAGTGGTTTATCACAGCCATAGTAATGTTGGTAATTTCTTGCAACTGTTGATAGGCTATGTAAAGGATTGAAGTGAAGACCAAATTTTCTTGGGGACTTATAGAATGGTGGAGCAGATAGACTTCTCCTTCTGACAGATTTGGGAGAACATTTACGAAAATTCTGGCATTCTACATTCATTTCATATCTGTACCCCAATTTTTTCTGATAATAATCTTCCGAGCGACTGCGAAATGAGACTGTTGGAAACACGCCTCTAGGCTTTGTCGAAGGTGGACGATCCAAGTAAAAGTTATCAATCTGATAATCCACACCACCACAATCCCCCATCTCTGACAAAGATATATCTGGTTGACCTTCATGAATTCGAGTTTCCTTCAGCCTTTCAGTGACATCCTTCCCTTTTCTGCCTTGTGTTCTGGATTTTATTTGCAGCGAGTTTAACCCATCCTCAAAAGACAGCTTATGACATGAATCTTTGAAGAGCTTATCTGAGTTGGTACAAAGATTTATATTCTCAACATTTCTTTGCTTCTGAGCACACTCATCTTCATATGAATTCGTTTCATTGTCCAGTCTGATAGATCTTTTTCTGACCAAATGATTCCCCTCATTTTTCTCCAAAGAATCTAATTCACAATATAGATTATTTGACTGAAGAATATCTTCATAAAACAAATAGTCATTTTCCAAGAACTTTTCTGGCTTGTCCCAATCCACTTCATTACAAATACTAAGCTGACCATTTTCCCATATATGGGACTTCAATCTTCGGGTTAGTGGGCTCCTCTTATAACTGATTGGAGATAAAGATGAATGGTAAATTTTAGTAGAGAATGAATATCCATCATTACTGCTAGAATCAAGCTTTCCAGCCCAAAAAGCATCTTGTGCATAAGTGAATTCTCCATTTTCTTGCTCAAAGTTGTCTTCTCCTATCAGCAGCTTCTCCTTGCTAAAAACAGGTAGCATTACAGCATTTGACAATTTTGCAGTAGGTGAATGGTTTGAAAACACATCCAATTTCTTGCTACTACAAGGCTGTAGTAGAAATGGTGATCGAGCTTCCACATGATCAACATGAAATGAATCAGAAAGAGTTTTAGACTTACTGTGAATGATATTCTGGATATGTTTGTACAACAGCTTCATTTTCCAAATACTTTCCCTCCTTGGGTGGTTTAACTTTAGGATAAGTCCAACCACTCATAAGATCGATACTGGGCAACTCTAACCCTTTTGAAGCATCAAGTTGACTTAATATATCTTGAAAAGAGAGCTCCACACTTCTCAAGACCTCTTGCGTCCTGGAAGAATCATGTGCTAAAAGAGAGAGCAAGCAGCCATATTCTTCCTTTAAGTGCTTCAACTGAGCGTGTTGTTTCAACAATTTGGAAATCTGGTCATCTGCCCTTGAATGAGCTCCTCTTAACTCTTCAGTGCGTGCAGCCAGATCATCCTTGATTTTTTGTATCTCATGGTCACTTTCTGTTTCTACTACCTTTTTTGCATTTGAAAGTGCTGAGATTTTGTTTTCTGCATCTGCTAGCTTCAACTCATCGAACTGCCACTTTTGTCCCTTCTCACCAAATGAGTCATCTCTTGAGAGAAGAAAACTCCTCAACTGTTGACTCACTTTTAGCTTAAGTTATCCATGAACAAGAAAAGCATTCCCCCAGAAAAGAGGCCGCCTTTATGATCACCTGAATTTGTCGATGTCCTTGAAATCTACAACCAGCTTTGTATAGATCATTATTGCATAGCCTCCAATACTTCATACATACATTATTGACACATCTCGACTTCTTACACAATAACGGCTTTTGTTTTTGTAAAAAAAGGCTTATGAAGGGTTTCTTTTTCGCAATGTAGCTTTTAGGAAGTCGACTCTTTTCCGCAGTTCAAAATACAAAGTATTAGAGCAATGAAGGAATTTAAATTTAGGTGAAGCCCAAAACTGCACCACCTGTAACATTTTCAGTACTACGCTCGTGCCCAATTGCGCAAGACATGATTTTATGTATGATTGAGGTTCTTTGTTGACATTTTTACCTGGAGACACTGCAAATAATAAGTTTGGAACATTTGGATGGAATTCACATATTAGCTTCAGAATCTAAGGAAGATAGTGGAAAGTCTGAACAAGATATGCTGAGCAAGGTTTCACAGGAAGACCAAGATCATAATGCACTGAATTTCTCTGAAGGTTTAGCTCATGAAAAGGATTCTGAACTTTATACTTCTCTTAGTCTTCAGCCAGATGCCATTCTTAACCAGAGTAAAATGAACCACGCATATATCAATAAAAATGTTTCACTGTCAGAGGAATTGGTAGCTGAAAGGGAACTAAATCTGTCCATGGCACTTTCAGGACGAGCCTGTGAATTAGTTACTAATATTTCTTGTGTTGATGCCCGAGATGTTAGACACTTGATAGAGAAACCTTCAGATTTACTTTTGGCAACAGATATTTCAGGTGATGAAACAGAGGAGAAAAGAGATGACTTGGGAATTAAACATATAGAATAGGATTGAGAAAATAATTGCATTTTTTCACTCACAATCCTCTTTAAAACCACAGCCACGCTGCCAGGCTGCTTACTAGCATCTTGAACTTGAAATACTGCCATGTGCATATGAGGATCAAACTCTTCATTTATTGGATCAAACCTTTCAACTCCGTCTTGCGCTGTTGCTTCAAATCCTTTAATTGATTTCTCAAAGCTAGGCCAGAATGGTTCTAGGGGACTAGCTTCTACTGTTGCTGTCAGGAAAAAAGAAGTGGCAAAACTGCTGGAGCATAGAATTTAAGAGGAAACACATGCACCCAAAGGAAGCACACTTGACATCCACAACTAAATCTGAATTATCAATACTAGCAGGCCTCTTTTTGGCAAAGTAGAAATAGTAGACAAATGCTCATATGACTTTGGATGGTGCACAGTTGGTGTCTTTGAGGCGATGTAAGAGGACATGTTTGAGAAATGTTTAAATAGTGCCTGGTCCATGGTCCTCAAGAATACATGCAATGACTTTTGTGCCTGAGGAT
>APFE031019047.1:10184-31950 GCA_000404065.3 Pinus taeda
TAATTTCTATTAATATATAAGAAATTACATTTTGTAGATGCTAGTGCATATGCATATGGAGGCAGAGTTGCCTATCGAGTTCAAAAATAGACAAAAAAAGTTCAGTTGTATCTCCACGCAGGGAGTCTTGATGAAATTTATACTGTTCCTGTGCCACCTCTCTTATAGAGAGAAATTTAATCAAAATTTGAATTCCGTCTCTTCTCAGAGAGAGAATCTAAGTATCAAAATCGGTACTATATGTTCAGAGTAGTTCATTTAGTACAAAAGATATAAATAACTTAATATATACAAGTTAAACAAAAATTGTAGGGCTTATAGCCCATTTTCCGTGAGTTCCACAAATGGTCTGTGATAGTGCTGGTGACAGTCCCCATCAATCTCTTCTTGTATCAGCCAGTCATCGCTCTGTCTAAGTGCGGCCTCTTTGGAAAGGTATTCTACCCCCAAATTTCTCTCCCTGTAAATGTGGCGACAGACAAATGAGTCAAAAGTAGATATCAGTCTATGAGCCTCTTCTAATATATGCCTCAATGAAAATGCATTGCAGTGAGATGCATTATTTAACCAGTTGCAAACGATTTTGGAATCACCAAATAGTTGAAGATGTATGCAATTCTTTTCTAATGCAAAACGTATGAGATGTTTGGCAGTGCAAAGTTCAACATAATTGTTTGTTCCCCTGCCTAATCTCATTTGAATCTTGAAACAATGAGTTTTGTTTAGATAGAGTATGGCACCACCACCACATCCCGCCTCCTGTGCAGAACCATCAAAATATGCCCACGGTTTTGATTTGTCAATGATTTCTAGCTTAATAATACGAGGAGGGGTATTGGAGTCCTCCTTGGCAAGAAGATCGTAATCTGCAATAGTATTGATCATGATAGCAAGCCAATGGGGTATCTTGTGGTTGAATATGGATTTATTTCTTGCAATCCATAATGACCAGCAAATAAGGAGAGGCATGTTCCAGGGTTTGCCATTTTGATTTTCACACCATGTGCTCTAGGCATCCTTAATGTTGTGGCCTTGCCAGTTTTTTAAGCTTAGATAGTGAGCAATAATGGAGTTCTAATACTCCTTGGAGATGGGGCAGTTAAGGAAGAGATGTGCAGTGCTTTCTTCATCATTACGGCACAATTGACACCAGAAAGGGCCATGGAAAGATCTTTTCATCAGATTTAGACCCGTTGGTATCTTGTCGAACAAAATGTTCCACATAAGTAAGCAGGTTTGAGGGGCAGCTTTGAGCTTCCAGAGTAATTTCCAAGTTGGGTTGATGTCCTGGGGTTTGTAAGGTTCCATCAATCTAATATAACCCTCCTTAGGAGAGTATGATTCGTGTTTGGTAAAAGCTCATATAATCTCATCCAGACCTTCAATAAGCCGAATGTGAGCCTGGATAAGAGCTTCCATGTAGTCGTGCCAAACTTGCTGCCATTGTATAGGTATGTCCAGATCGAGAGCCATTTTCCAGGCCTGCCGTAGAAAGGAAGAGTTGTTGTTATCACTGATGTGCCTGATGTGTGTGATCTCCCTGCTGTGTAAGTGCCTTAACAAATTTGCAGGTAGCCTGTGTGCATTGCCACAACCAATCCATGGGTCCATGCCTATACGGACAACATTTCCCTCCTTTAATCTCCACGTAATGCCCTCCCGGATGAGTGGAATAACATTTATAATTGCCTTCCATATATTCGATATATTGTTGTTTATTATGCGCTGCTATCTGAACCAGTCCATCAGGTTCATAGGAAAGATATATTTTTCTTGTGCAACCCGGGTCCAAAGGCTATTTGAAGTGATAAGTTTCCAGTCGAGGTTTGCCGCTAGAGCTTTGGAGAATAAATCTAGCCTTTTAATGCCCCATCCTCCCCATCTCTTGGGCTTTGCTATCGTCTCCCATTTGACCCAGGCAAATAACCTACCCGGTTGATTGCCTTTCCATAGAAATCTATAGCATATGTTTTGTATTTTTTTCAGTATACCCCTTGGTATCCAGGCAAGGGTCATCCAAAAAACAGGAGTGGCTTCAATCACAGCTTTTATAAGGACTAATCTTCCTGCACGGGAGAAATATTTATGGTACCAAACATGTAGGCACTTTTCTACTTTTACAATGAGCCAAGTCCAGTCCACGATCTTGTATCCATGAGGCTCAAGCCTGAAGCGTAGATATTTTAGACCATCTTCCAGATTCTGTAATGTAAAGGGGAAACGCTGAGTGGTAAACACTATCTCATGTTGTGAGAAAACAAAAGCAGTAATCATAGACTTACTGTCGTTTATAATCATCCTTGTTGCATGCTGAAAGAGATTGAAAATATTCTGAAGGACCGTGGAATCTCCAATACTACCACTTAAAAAAATGAGAACGTCATCAACAAATAAAAGGTGGGTGAGTGTACAGTTCTCAAATATCTTGATTCTAGCCAATTGATTCCTGTTACGAGCTGATATGATGGCTCTACTTAATCCTTCCATGATAAGTAAGAAAAGTAAAGGGGAGAGTGGGCATCCTTGCCAGAGGCCCCTCTCTGAAAGGAAAAAGGTGTGGCCTCCCCATTTAATAATACACTATAAGATATATCCTTAATACAACACATAATCCATTTAATAAATGCATAAGGAAAGCCAAGATGAGTCAGCAATAGTCTAATATAGAGCCAATTTGTTTTGTCAAAGGCCTTAGAAAGGTCCAGCTTCAAAATCATGCCCTTTTGCTTCCTCGTCTGCACTGAATGGAGGAGTTCCTGGGCCATGGAAATGGCCTCATGTATCTGTCTATGCTGAAGGAAAGCGAACTGTTCAGAGGATATGTGGCTGGATAGAATACGCTTCAGACGGATTGCAATGATCTTTGCAATGATCTTGTACAAATAGTTGCAAAGGGAAATGGGTCTAAAATCATTGAAGGAGGAAGGATTGTTGGATTTCGGGATAAGGGCTATGAAAGTGGATTTGATGGAAGATGATATTCTTCCCCTCCTTCTGCAGTCCTCCACAATTTTGAGCAAGTCATCCCCTAGGATTTCAAGGAAAGCTATATAGAACTCGATAGTCCACCCATCTGGGTCGGGACTCTTATTTTTCTTAAACCATTTTATGGTTGCCTCAAGCTCTTCCTTCATCACTTCCTTCATCAGGTCCCCTGAATCCTCCTATTCCACAAATCTAGGAAAGTGTTCTACAACCCACATGATTTCCATAATATTTGCAGCCCTTGGCGCCTTGTATACGCTTTTGAAATGCTCAGTGGCTAAGCTATCCAGATCCCACTGTGATGTTACATATTGTCCCTGATAATTTCAAATTTCCCAAATAGTATTAATGGCTTTCCTACCATTGGAAAATTTGTGGTAGAATTTGGTATTGTCATCTCCTTCAGTGAGCCAGATACCCCTGCTCTTGAGTCTCCAGCTCTCCTCCCTTTCCTTCAGAATTTGTGTTTGCTTCGAGATGAGGGAGGTATAGTGTTCTTTACATTCATGTGATATGAAAGTGCCATTCGAAGAGTCCTCATGTGTGGCTACTGCCAACTCTACTGCCCGTAGTGTGTTGTCATCATTCTTCTGTTTCTTATGTGCCTAGGTTTTAGATATCCCTTTCAAATCTTTCAATTTTCTGATGAATCCCTCAGTATGGTCCTCGTGTTCCAGTATAGGGTTGGATTGCCAGAAGTCAGTGACAAATTGAATGTAAGAAGGGTCCTTGAGCCAAGAGGCATTGAATTTGAAAGGGAATTTTATTCTCTGATTTATGTCTTCCAGCTCCATGAAAATTGGCCGATGATCAGAAATACCTCTAGTACCAACCCATTGTTTAATACGAGGATGTGTGTTTAAGAAAGCTTCTTTAATGAGATATCTGTCTAGTCTCCTTGCCATACTATGATCTCCACTACGATTGTTTGTCGAAGTATGCTGTATCCTGGAAGATGGGATGTCCACCCATTGATGCTCCTCTAGTAAAGTTGATATAGTGTCATATAGTCCATCTATATGGGTCGAGTGGCCCCAAGATTCACTGAAACCCAACGAGAAATTTAAATCCCCTCCAAGTATGATATTGTTTGCCTGCAGGATCTCTGAGTCTAATAAGCTTCTCCAGAAATTTTCCCTATCCATACAAGGTCCATATACATTCACAATACGAACTTCTGAATCTAATGAAAGGGAATATATATCCACACCTATATATCCCCTTCCTCCCCAGATATTCCTAAGATCCATAGATTTGTTACATAAACCAATAGCGATACCCCCAGATCTCCCAGTGGCGTCCAGGGCATGGAATGTCCAATTCAGCATCCATGAATTGAGGGTATAAATAAGGGCTTCAACCGAACATAGGGTTTCTTGTAAGAAAATAATATCCACCAAATTCAAAGTAAGCAGTCTTTTGAGTGCTATTTTTTTAGGAGGGCTAGCAATCCCTCTGCAATTGAAGGATAGAAACTTCATGGAGGGTGAGGGAGTGGCCATTCCTTGCTCTAAGGGCCCTATCTATGGTTTGTTGTCATGCAAGGGAAACCTCTTCACCCGCAGTGTGTCTGGCTCTAGTGAGCTGAGATGGGTGACCCCTGGTGGGCTTATGGGAGGCCGAGGTAACCTCGAGGTCCAAACCAATCACATCACATCCTCTATCCTTCGATCTAGAACGAAGAGAGTAATGGGGGGATGCAATGGGGGAGGGGATGGGAATTGAAGGGAGGTATGATGACGTAAGTGATGGGAAACAGGGGGCAATGATAGGAGGAGGAAGGGGAAGAGTGCAATGAAGGGAGGAAGGAGGAGCTCGACCCCGAGTTCCTAAAGAAACTGTGGAGGCCGGAGATGGTGAAGGTGGAGGGGATGCAATATTGTATGAATGGGATGCAATAGCTTCAGATATACCAGATACAGGAGAATAGAGAGAGGAGGATGTAGATAACATACTTGGTTAAGAGATGTCCTCCTTTGCTGGACTAGAACTCGTTGGTGGAGGAGACAATGGAGGGTTTTTGTCTTTGATACCCTTGTCAGTGCCTGCTTCGTCAGGTTCTCCTTGGGTGTCTTCTGCCTCCTTGCCGTTCTTTTCCAATTCCATATCCTTGTCAGGTAGAGTAGGGTTCCCTCTGGGCTGCTCCGTCTCTTTGTTCTGGTCATTACCCTTGTTCTTGCAATTGAGAGGACAATCTTTGAATAAGTGCCCCACCTTGTAGCATCTTCGGCATCGATATGGAATTCCTTCATAGTTGATCATCTGCTTGCGAGAGGGGTCCCTCCACTGTATGGTAATATGCTCCTGCAAGCCACCTCGAATATCCAGATTTATAAGGATCGTGGCGTATGCCATCATACCCGTGTATTGGTATGATTTGTCATATTCCATGAAGGTGCCGATAGCGTTTCCAATCCGTCTGAAGATATCCTCCGACCAATATTGTAGAGGAAGACTTGGGAGCCGAATCCATATTGGTCCGATACCAATTTGCTCAGTCTCCAGATCAAAAAGAGGTGTCCAGCATTTCAATAGAACCAAGGCATGTTCAAAATGCTAATAGGAAGACAAAACCCAGTTGGTATGGTCAGTGCGAGCACATCTCAGTGTGAACCATCCCCTCACAAAAGTCTGCACAAATGGGATGTCCACCAAATGGTGGTCCCAAACCTCTGATTCCCAGGTCTTCAGACGAGAAGTCGTGTAGTTCCGTCCTCTGATGCGCCCTACCAAGACTCTGTCAACAAAGTCCATAGTTTCTCCCCACTGTATGTCCTCTTCCAACCATAGAAAAATGTCGTCTGCCTTGGACTTATAGCACTTGTACTTCTTCTTAGACCCCTGTTGGTGAGTCTGATGTAGTACCCTACCCAGAAAAGGGCTAGTGGATACAGGGGTAGGGTTAGGGTTTCCGGCGGCAGAAGGTAAGGAACCAGCGAGCAGTGGAATGACGGTAAAACTGCCAGAAGGTGGAGCGAAAGAAGCCGGGTGAGGTATGTTGGCAGATCTGGCGGACACATTCTGTGGAACGACCTGTCAGGGCGACACCTCAAAAACAGGGAGGTCCAAACCAGGGTTAGGGTTTAGACAGTCAGTAACAAAACCGAGGGTAACCGGGGAATGTGGAGGAGTTGAGAGTGACGGCCATGTGGACGGGTCATCCGAGAGAACAACAGGCTATGACTGTGATGGTTCTGCATAAAAGAAAGTAGGAAAATATCCAGAGAATCCAGAGCTATACATACCTATAGATGCATAATACATGGAACGCCAGATGGAAACCCCCTCCAACGGATCTTCAGAATAATCAACGACATCGAGGTCATCCATGTTGACAGTTGCACCTAGAAATGGAGGAAACCTCGAGAATGCTGGTAAACAGAGAATAAACAACCCCGATAACGGACAGCCAGGGATAGAGATCGGGATAAAACAGTTGGACGACGGATAACAGCCGGGTGAAAACTCTAAGAACAGATAAAAAAACCCCTAATACGCCGACAGGTCGCTAGCAGGTAAACGATGAGTAGAAAAACCAAAAAGGTACCATGCATAACTAAAAGTCTATAGGGTTACGGGAGCCTGATCATGGGTTATCTGCAGTAACATGCAGTACCCAAACCCTCAACAGAAACCCTCACGAAGGATTAACCGTAGAGTCTCAATTCGTGAATATTTTACATACTTATGAGTTTGTATCATTATTAATAATATTAATAATAATCATAAATATATAATTATATAAGAATATAGTTGCTATTATTTGTATAGTTATTAATTACCATAAATAATAAATAATTGGTCTTTATTGTTCTTATTATAATAATATTGATTATATTATTATTATAATAATAATTATATTTGTATATTATTATAATAATATATATAATATATTTTATAAATATTATAATCGAATATTATTAATAACTATATAAATATTCTATAATGTAGAACATCATGAATGACAGAGGCAAGAAAGTGCCAGTTGTGCACAACAACTAGTATTCAACAATTGGGTGGTCTTTTAGAACACGAGGTTTCGGGGCGTCATTAAAATTGCTTTGATTCTATTCAATTCAATGCTTTCAACACCCTACCAAATGCACAACAGATTCGGTGAAATGAGTGGGGTTTAGGGTATAGGGGTCAGCCAAAATGGTCAAATCCGTGTGAAATACGGTGATTGCAAATTACAGGTGAAAACATCAAAAATTCGGTGTCTACAACATGAAATCATCGTCGCTCAGACCCTCCTGCTCAGGGAATCAGGAATGCATTCTAGAATGTGTGAGACACTTGTTGGCACTTAACCATCTCAGAGTCAATTGAGCTCATGAAAATTATTTTATTCATTTATTTATTATGAAATATATAAATTTAATTATAAAATATTACTAATAATTTGCACTTTCTCATTTTATTATTTATTTATTTATGAAATATATAAATTTAATATAAAATATCACTAGTAATTTGCACCAATTAAAGTGTAAAGAAACGTTTATAATATTGTTAAATTGTAATAATTTCAATCATATTTACATATTTGATTCAACATTTTTAAATTTCAACATCTCAATATTATCTGTTTTTCAAAGAGGAAATACAACAACAATTAATAATAAAAACAATTAAATTACTCCCACAAGTAATAAATGTAATATTATATGTTTTTTAAAAGGAAAATACAACAACAATTAATAAAAAGGAACTATTAAATTACCCCCACAAGTAATAATGTAAATATTTTAATATTTATTAAAGATTGATATCTATCAGATTACCAACTCATATCAACTTCGGTGTGAAGTGGGATGGTGAAAAAGGCCCAAAGAAGCTTGGGAAGATCGGGTGAGTACATTTTGCACCTCTAGGGCGGTGGAATTGGAAAAACATTTCATTTTGGAATGTGATGCATTCAAAGACATCAGAGAAAGTTATGGGAATATGCTAACATTGCACCTCTAGGGCAGTGGAATCGGAAAAACATTTCATTTTGGAATGTGATGCATTCAAAGACATCAGAGAAAGTTATGGCAATATGCTAATATTGGTTTCTCGCTTTTTAGTGAGGGGATTGTTGGAAAGTTGGGTCAGCTCATCATCAATTTGAACAAGAAAATGATTGAATTGCAAAAGATGAAAAGCATGGAACTAATAGTCCCATAGACTATTTTTAGTCTCGTAAACATTAAAATATCATTTCATTTCTATTATTACTCTATATTTAAATTTTTAAATATATAAGTATTACATTTATTTTTATATTAAATTATTATAAGGAAAAATATTTTTCTTATTATTAAAATTATTTACTATTTTTAAAATTCTAACTTAAATATAATTTATAATTATATTACATATTAATATTTTTATTAAATAATATTTTAATTTAAAAATATTATTAATAATATATTTTCATAAAATATTTATGAATATATATAAATAATATTAATATATAATGTAATTCACATAAATATATTAAAATATATAATATATGATTTATCCCCTTAGCATAATAAGGAAATCCCAGACTTTTACATAAAATGGCATGAAAGTGCTTATAAAAAGATTTCACTTTAATCTAATTTATGTGTGATAATTATAAATATAATAATTGTGATGACATGATTTTCTTTTATTCCCCCAAAATTTGGATGAGATTTTTATGTTTTCATCCAAAACAATAATTTTCGACGCTACTGTTCCCTTGTAACATGTGTATAGAAAATTCCTGCTGGGTGACTTGCATTATGAGCGGGTATTGTCTTCTTTATACAACTCCAAAGTTGTCTTTTTTATATAACTACTTGTTTTGGAAGGTGTTTTCGCTCTTCATCTTCAATCTGCTCTTAAGCCAAATAATTACTTTGGAGGTTTCCTACCCTTCATTTTTAGCCTACCAAATTTCTTTAGATGTATTTTCTTTTTATGGAAATCTTGATGGATTTTTCTCTAATTTATGTGGAGGATTTGGATTATGCATCTTAGTATGGAGGGTTGTGGCTTTTACCTATTGTCGTTGTTGTTGTTTTTGTTGTTGTTGTTAGTATTACCGTTGCCAAAAAGTTTGTGCAACACACGTGAACTGTCATGTTTGTTGTGCTTAGTTTGCATCTGTGCTTGGTCATGCTTTATCATTTCAACTAGCCACAATATACTCACCAATATAGGGATGGAAAATCACGTGTGGAAAGATAAGGATTGGGGGTGTACAACATCGATTGGATATTTCAAACATTGTAGGTCAGTTGTACCTCCTGCTCACAAACTGGAAATTCATTTTACAACGTGTGGAACAACTGTCAACACTTATCCTTCTCAGTGACAAGGCATTATTTTATTTATATTTCATTATGTATTTTTTTTATAAATATAATGTAAAATATTATTATGTATTAGTCAGTTTTAGCTGTTATATAAGAATGTAGGTTGGCTCATCACTTTTATGCAAGGAAAGCCACTTCACCACCTAAACTAACTCACTTGTGGTCTGTTAGGGGGCAGGCTTTCATCCCGCCAGATGCCTCTAGATCTTGGGCCGTTAACCTCTTTCCTTACGTCCAAGGAAAATGAGCTCTTAGTCAAGCACTTAGGGCATACCCAAAGTACATCATTGTATACTCTTATAATTTACATGTTTGTATATATTGTTTATCCATTAAAATTTTTAATTTCAAAATATTAACGAATAATATATTAATAAAAATCTATGTATTAACTAATAAATAATATCATCAAATTATTATTATTATTTAAAAATAGTTAATAGATATTTTAAAATAAATAATTGTTATAATTAATTTAAACTAATATTTTTATTATTAAACAATATTTTTGGTATTGTAAAAATATAAAATAAAGCGAATACAATGTTTTATGTTCAAATTTCTAGCCATATATTGAGGCCCAAGATTGTTCACCTAAACAATTATAGTGGTAACAATAAAAATTGCCCTCATATGAGGATAGTATAAAACGAGGTTATAGACTCATCTAAACACACACATAATTATCAAATGCAAATATATAAAAAAAACTTTTTAAAAACTTAAACACAAATTTGTGACTAAAATTTCAACAAATTTAATATATCACATAATTATCAAATGCAAATATATTTAAAAAACTTACTTAAAAACAAATTTGTGACTAAAATTTCAACATACTCAATATATATGGAATTAAATTGGAGTTTTTGGATTAATTTAATGTTCATTTTTTAAATATGTATTTATTTCATTTTTAAACCATTTTATTATTCATTCTTTTCTATAAATATGAAAAATAGTTATAAATTTGTTTTCCTAAAATTATTATACTTTATTTTTATATAATTTTTTTGTATCACTTTTTTTTTTCCAAGAAAAATATGTTAAATTTGGCAACTAGGGCCAAACTTCATCTTGGACAACTCATATGAGGTAGCTGATATTTCTATTGGATTCCTCTCTCCGAGAGGTGTAGGATTGATCTAAAGATCATCCAATTCTTACATGCGCAAATGGAATTATGAATTTATTTTGATTATGGACAAATTGTCAAGGTCAGCAAGAAAACTCATGTAGGCTCACAAGCCCAACAATCACGTCTATTCATCCTGAACATTGCATATAAACACATGGTGCCTCCTCCTCATTTGGACACTTCATTCACTCACACATCTCTCTTGATTGGGTACGGATTTCTAAGGCCTCTTTCTCTCCACACGTGCGAATAAGGCACTGTTCTTTTGTTGTCCATGCGTTGAACAACATTGACCATCTTTGAGCACAATTTTGTGTGGGGAATTTCTTTTTGGGCGGGCCAGCGTTCTAGGCACATAATCCGAGTCTATTTGACCAGCGTTGACTGTGCTAGGGCTTGCTACTGTGTTGACATTTGTTGACCAGATTTGACTAGAAATTTTCAGATTGTTTTTGGGCTGATTTCACTTTGTTGTTGGAGGCTGAGTTGACTGAGTTTGACCAAGTTGTTTTGGAGGTCAAAATATACCCTGTTGACCAGTGTTGACTTTCTAGTTAGGGCCTTTTGTTTCTGCTGTTTGACTGGCCATATTTCACTGTGATTGGGCAAGTGAATATTGTATATTGTACTCTCTCTCTATGTTGAACTTTTGAAGAATTATAAGAATTGATCAAGGGTTTCCCCACATTGGGGTTTGTCCTTGGCTGGTGTCATATCATGTGTCCCTTTATCTTGGCTTGTCTTCTACTGTTATTGTTTATGTTCTATCTGCATTTTACTCATGATGATGTGATTTCTAATTTGTATATTGATGTTGGGCTAATAAAGAAATATAAGTAAAATTACTCTTAGTATAGAGCATACCATTGGTAACTAAAATTAACATGGTATCAGAGGTGAGGTGAAGACAAAGCCCAAGCAAGAGTGAGAAGAGGAATCACTAAGAGGAGAAATCACTGATCAAAGGACAAAATTCAATGGCCTCCACATCCTACTTCAAGTCTAATGATAAGCTTCATGATAAGTCTGATTATCATGCATGGAAGATGTCTCTTGATTTGACAATATAAGAATAAGATGTTATGGATTATGAGCAAGGAAATATTTTGGAACCTCCTTCAAATCATCGGTTGCTGCTAAGACAAAGTACAAGATGGGTGAAGTCAAAGCCAAGAAGATCATCAAGGATTCTATTCATAAGAATTTAGTTGCTTACATCTCTGATTTGAACACATAAAAGGAGATATATGATAGGTTGGTTGGCATGTTCAAATCTAGCAATGAAAACCACATTCTTTTCCTCAAGAACAAGCTGAAGGATATAAAGAAAGGAAGAAATGAAGATATCCTATCCTACTTCATGAGGATTACTGAGATAAAAAATGATCTTCTTTCGATTGGAGAAGTTATTGCTGATAAGGAGCTTACTCTCATTGCCCTTGGAGGACTCCCTCGTGAATAGCACATGTTCAACGCTACTATTAACAATGACATGATTCCAGGTTTTGAAGAATTGATGATTAGATGTTCTCAAGAAGAAACAAGGATGATGGAACTAGATATGCCTTCAAATGGCAATGATCCTACTGCATTCTCCGCTCATGCTAAAAGGAAGAACAATGCAGGTTCAAAGAAGCGATGTCAAGGAAGGTTAGGTTTCAAAAATGGAAGGAAGGGAAGATGCTTCATTTGCAACAAGTTTGGTTACTATGCTAGCGAGTGTCCTAATAGAAGGGATACACCTCATGATGATGATAACCATAACAACAACAATTTCAGGGGCAATAACAATCAAAGGAATGACAGATTCAACAACCAAGGAAAAAGGAATGCTCTCGCTCCTCATAAAGGAAATGGTCGCCCTCCCAAGAGATCAAGAAACACCAGGTATGATGAATCTAATGTTGTTGATAAAAAGCAAAAATAGTTCTATCTTATATATTCCCTCTCTACTGCATCTCCTTCAGACACTTTAGGAAACTGGTTGATTGATAGTGGTGCCTCAAGGCACTTCATCGGGTATAAGGAAGCTCTTTCAAATCTGATTGAAAAGGATACAAATTTGGAAATTATCCTTGGAGATAATTCCACCTATCCCGTAAAACATGTTGGGAATGTTACTCTTTAATCGAATCAAGGTAACACCATTTATCTACAAGAAGTACTATATGTACCCGATCTAAATAAGAACCTAGTATCTATCTTAGCGATGGAGGACAAAGTATTCAAGGTGGCGTTCATCGATGGAAAGGTACGTGTGTGGAATAAAAATTTCAATGATGCATTTACACCTAGCTTCAGGGTTGATAGCCTATGTCAAGTTGGAGGAAGCCCATTGGGAAATATGTCTTGCGACACATCACTTCAATCCGAATTACAACACCAGAGGTTTTCTCATCTACATTATAAGGCTATACCCGATGTGAGGAAGATGGTGATAGATATACCTGAATTTAAAGTAGAACATTAAGGTAATTACTCCTCTTCTATTATAACTTTCTTATCTTATATTTGAAATAAAATTAAAATAAAAATACCCCCAAACATAATTAATAAAAATAGTTATTAATTATAACTCTTAATAATAATTATCATGATTATTATTAGTTATTTATAATATTAATTAATTAAAGCTTATTTATAATAATAATTGTTATTATTAGTATCATTAATTATTTATAACAATAATCAATTATTATAAAATTTATTAATCATTTAGTTATTAACAAAAAAAATTAGATTTAACACATAACAATACTTTAGTCTATTACAATACCTTTTAAGTAATTAATTAATCAATTAATTATTCTAATTAAATAAAAGTGTATTAATTTAATGAAATTAGTTATATTAATTATAATAAAATAAGTCATTTGCAATAGCAATTAGTATTTAATTATAATATCCTATTAATTAATTAAATCCAATAAAATTAGTTATCATTATTTATAATAAATTAAATAAATTAATATTTTTATTAATAACAAATTATAAAAAAAATTTAATTATCTTTATTAAATATGAATTTATCATTATAATATTTAGTAATTAATTAATTAATTAAAAACTAATTGGAATTTAAGTATAATGATGAATTAAAAATTTAATAACAGAATTAGTTCACATTATAATACAATTAGAATAATAGGAAAACTATTATAATTAATTAAAAACTATCATTAAAGGATATTTTAATAATAATTATATAAAATACAATTTAGATTATAATATAACATTAAGACATGATTAACAATTATTAAAAATTTAAAATAGAAATGAAAAAAAAATTAAGCCGACCACATCTCCTTAAAATCAAATTATCCTTTTACTATTTATCCTCTCACTAAAGCTCTCCTTCTATCATCATTTAGAGATTGTCCTGATGATGGATCCCTATTGGGATTTGAAACATTGACAAGTATGATTATTATTATGGATACTCTGAGATTGAACTTGAAAGAAATGAACCACACATGCCTCAAATCCAAAATTATATCCCTATACGGAGGGCATGCATGGAATGAGACCATTTTACTCGAAAAATTTCGAATGAAGATAGCAAGAAGAGCTGCAGATCTCCAATTTCTTAAAATTTGTAGAGACAATAACCTAATTTACTCTTTTGCGCAGATTAATCATAGATTATATAACATATATAATGATAAAGCACTTTTTAAACTAAGAAGATCTCTGGTACATGCAGAAATTGACAAACTTTGGGCTTCTCTGGATAGTCTTAGACGATTAGCATTTTCTTCGCATCTAAAACTGGCCAGCAACATTAACAAGGATCTTTGATCCGTAGTTGATGCCAAGGTAGCTGTGAAAGCTCATAATTAAGGCCATATCACTTAAATAAGGCAACTGAAGAAGCTCTCCAAACTATTAAACAGATCGGTGATTAATAATAATATCGAAATAATAAGCAACAGATTTATCACATTTAACAACGCAATATAAACTGGCAATAAGGTGAATTTTGGTAGCAAAGGAAATTGTTCAATGATTTCAAGATCAGAATTACCCCCAAACAGATGCAGCAGCACAAACATGAATTTAGATTCTACACATGAAGCAGTGTTCGATGGAAGCAGGGTTTCGGGCAGCGCAGAGAAAATAGGAACTTCAGATTCTCTGGAAAATAAGAGAGCCAACGTCAGTAGGATAAGGAAAGCCTCTACGGTTGTAATAAATGAGACTGAAGTAAAAACCAACAAAAGAGAAAAACTCATAATGAGGGAAGGAGAATCAATTAAGGTTTTGGGAGATGCTGACAATCAGGTCAACAGCAAAGTGAATATAATTGAGGACACAGGAAGGGTCGATAACAGCCCGAGTCAGATTTTAGAATTGATATTACCAGATAACAACGCAGATATGAACTTCATTCTTGATGAATGGACTAAGAGCATTGCCCCCAACGCTGCTGAGCAAATAAGAAGTTGTTTTTCACCTAACAAATGAATTAATATCGCTAGGAGAATTGGGGAACCGTGCACTTGTGAAATAAGAATGGAGACAGAAGCTGAATATTCTAACATAGGCAAGGACTTCAGTCCTAATAAATGGACTGAGAAGATTTTCCCAGCCCTGTGGAAGAATTAAGAAATTCAGTTAATAATATTTTGTCTTCCCATAGTTGTGTTTCGATCAATAAGGGAAATGGGAAAACACGCATAATGGAGAGTAGAGCGAATAAGTTTGATAACACTGATCTTAATAACAATGAACCGAATAGGGACCAAACCATAGGAAAGGCTAGCGACAGCAGCATAAGTCAAATAGTTCGCAACTCTTTTTATTCCGTTAGAAGCAGTTCTTTAGGTAAAGACTGCAACTCCCTGAATTCTGTGAACCCAGCAGGATTCAGTAACCTAGGCTCCAACTTTTTCTATGAATTAATTCCTAGAAGAAAGATGGTTAATTTGTCTTCTCAGGAATTAGGCCCATAGGTTGTTGGTATTCTCAACAAGGTTTAGGCTTTGTAGTTGCTCTTAGGAGCATCCCTGTTGAGAGTATCATTTGTAGCATAGAGGATGGGATGATTAACCTCTCTTTGGAAGATAAGGAGGCATTAAGGCAAGAATTTTCCTTCATTATGAGAAAGGCTAAAACTCCAAAGAGTAATTTAAATAAGGAGGAGAAAAGTGCCTTTAGATCCCTTCAGAATAATGACAAGATTGTGGTTCTTAAGGCAGATAAGGGAGGGGAAACAATGATCCTGGATAAAGAAGACTACATTAGTAAAATCAAGGAACATCTTAGTTGTGGCAGTTCTAAGAAGCTAAAAACTAACCCCATTCCTAAGATTATGAGAGAAGTCAAGAAGGCAATCTCATATTCCAGCCTTGATGAAAAATTAAAAAAAAAAGATTAACTCCTTCCTATGAAACCATCCCAAGAATTTATGGGTTGCCCAAGATCCAAAAGAAAGGGGCTCCCCTTAGACCAATAATTAATACCGTTGGTTCTCCAATCTATGAGCTCGCTAAGTATGTTGCAAAAATCCTTAAACCTCTCATTGGGAATACTGACTCTTTTATCAAGGACTCCCATGATTTTGTGAAGCTTATCAGAAATGAAAGGGTAGACCAGGATGCCATCCTGGTAAGTTTTGACGTGGTATCATATTCACCAAGATCCCCTTGGATGAAGCCATTCTGGTTATAAATTAGGTTACTAACCCAAAAACTGCAAAACTTGCTGAGATTTGTTTGCGGTCAACAATTTTCACATTCCGAGGAGATTATTATGAGCAGACATCTGGCATGGCAATGGGATCACCCCTCTTGCCAATTGTGGCCAACTTATACATGGAATACTTTGAAAAGAAATCCCTTGAATCTTACCCTTTGAAGCCAACTTGGTGGAAACAATTCGTCGATGATACCAACCTGAAATGGACTCATGGTAGAGCAGTGCTTGATAATTTCTTTATGCACCTTAACTCTATCTCTCCCGAAATAAAATTTACTATGGAGCTAGAGGAGAACAATAGTATCCCATTCTTAGATGTTCTTATCATGAGGAAGGAGGATGGCTCTCTAAGACATAAAGTTTTTAGGAAGTCAACTCACACAGAAAGCTACCTCCACGCTGAATCCTACCATCACCCATCCCAAAAGCTTGGTGTCCTTAACACTCTTTCGATTAGAGCCCTTCGAATTTCTGACTCTAAACATCTCAAGGAAGAGATAAAGCATTTATCCTCGGTATTTAAGGGTATAGGCTATAGAGAAAAGAAATTAGGAAAGTTATAAAAAGAGCGAAAAGGAGGGTGTTATCTCAGGAACCTAAGGCCCAGAACCTAGCTCAGTGTGGTAGAGTTTTCCTACCATATATTCAAGCCGTGACATATAAGATTGCCAAAATCCTGAAAAGGAAAGACATAGTCACACAATTCTTGGCACCTGAAATAATTAAACAAGGTATGAGGTCTATCAAGGACGATATTTATAGACATCAGCTCAAGGGAGTTCACAAAATTGATTGTTCATGTGGAAAAAGTTACATTGGTGAAACAGGTCGCTCTCTGCATAAAATACTAAAAGCACATGGAGCAGATATTAAGAATGGAAGGTGTCATACGTCGGCCCTTGCAGAGCATTCCTCAAAGACGAAACACTAGGTGTGTTTCGAGAGCGCCTTAATTATCGCAAGAGAAGAACATTATCAAATACGAAAGATTAGGGAGGCTCTTGAAATTATAAAACATCCACAGAATCTCAACAGGGACAATGGTATAGAGATCAATGGAAATTGGTTTCCTTTAATCAAAGAGATTAGGACCACCAGCACATCTTAGGTAATCAGGTAATTGCACCTCTCCTATTATAACTTTCTGATCTTATATTAAAAATAAAATTTAAATAAAAATACCCCCGTGTAGGAATGTACAGGGTAAGTTCCTCAGACAGAACACCAGAAGGACACCGCTCACAAACAGATCACAGATCAATACACCAGTATTTTGACGTGGTTAAAACCCTCAGAGAGGGAAACAGTCCACGGCCTGTGCCAACGTGGCTACTACAGGCAATTTTATTAATAAAAGAATGAAAATTTACATAAGCTTCTCTCATGCACGGTGAACCTACAAATGACCCTCCATGCGCTTTAAATAGAATTCATGGACCAATCGGGTTTCAAGCCACGGATCAAGTGTCGGTAATACCGAGGAGAGAATGAACCGTCGGATCACTACATATCGTGACCGTCGGATTGTAAGTTACAAAATGTACAACGGTAAAGAAACACACTTTACCTAACTCTATACCTAACTCTATACTAGACCAAGTTGAACTTAACATTCCTATGTGTCGGAATATCCTAACATCCCCCCTTAAGAACAACTTGGGATAGGATTGAAGGATTTACAAATATGACACAATAGGAGAAGGAAGGAGGCACTAGAGCCTATCCCCCCTTAGTGACAACTTCCTGAACTCCAAGCATACATCGAAGTTTAGTGAACTTCGCCTCAGTGAGAGCCTTTGTGAAGATGTCTGCAACCTGATCATCTGTTGAACAATATTGCACTTCAAGAACATGGTCATGAATGAGCTTTCTGATGAAGTGCATGTGTAGTTCAATGTGTTTGCTGCGCCGATGTTGAACTGGATCTTTGCAAAGCTGAATGGCACTTTGATTATCACACCAAAGTGTAGTCGGATGCTGCTGCTCAAAGCCAAATTCTGATAGTATCTGACGAAGCCACAAGGCTTCCTTACTAGCTTCCACGGCACCACGATACTCTGCTTCTGCTGATGAAAGAGAAATGGCAGCCTGTTTCTTACAAGCCCATGTAATAGGTCCTGAACCAAGAGTGAAGACATAACCGGCAGTAGACTTCTGATCATCAGGGTCACCAGCCCAATCAGAATCAGTGAAACCAACTAATAGAGGAGTTGCTTTGGCACTGTAATGAATCCCAAACTGTATTGTACCTCGAACATAACGAAGTATTCTTTTAGCTGCTTTCCAATGACTTTCACGGGGGTTTTGCAAAAAACGAGCAACAAGGCCAACAGCAAAGGAAAGGTCAGGACGAGTATGGGTTAAATACAAGAGTTTTCCTACAAGTTGACGGTATAAGGTAGCATCAACTTCAGGAGAAGTACAAGAGACTGAAAGTTTGACTCCAGACTGAAAGGGAGAAGGAGCTGGGTTACAATCTTCCATGTGAAAATGACGAAGAATATCACAAGCATACTTGGACTGGGAAAGGGAAATACCCTCCTTGGATTGCAAGACTTGAAGACCGAGAAAATAGTGTAAGTGTCTTAAGTCTGTCATTTCAAATTTCTTTTTAAGGCTGGACTTCACATGGTTTATAAGGTTGGGATCACTACCAGTAAGAATAAGATCATCAACATAAAGAACAAGGATGATAAAAGAGTTTCCCACTTTCTTGGTGTAGACAGTATTGTCAGAATGACACCTAGAAAAGCCAGATTCTAAAAGAAAGCTATCCATTTTGGCATACCAAGCCCGAGGAGCTTGCTTGAGACCATAAAGAGATTTCTTAAGTCGACATACAAGGCTGGAGTCTGTTTGGATGAAGCCAATGGGTTGTTCCATATAGATTTCTTCATGCAAGTCCCCATGCAAGAAGGCAGATTTAACATCCATCTGATGGACTTCCCATTTTAAAGAGGCAGCAAGGGAAAGAACAAGGCGGATAGAGTTCATTTTGGCAACAGGGGAGAAGGTTTCAGTGTAGTCAATGCCTTCAACCTGTGAAAAGCCCTTAGCAACAAGACGAGCTTTATGTTTATCAACTTTCCCATCTGGTCCATACTTGGTTCTGTAAACCCATTTACATCTAACAAGTTTGCGTCCCTTTGGTAGAGGAACAAGATCCCATGTATCATTTGCCAACAATGAATGATATTCTTCATTCATAGCTACTTCCCAATGTGGATGGCCTGAAGCTTCTGCAAAAGTGTCAGGATCATGATTTACTGGAGCTTGAGCCAGTAAAGAAGAGGCTCTTTCAAACTGAGAACGTGTACGTCGTTGATCTGTAGGATCACCGACAAGATCACCTGCTGCATCCTGAGTAGTACGGACCCATCTTGGAAGTTAAGGATCCTGAGAAGGTGGGGGAGGATTGTCATCCTCAATTTCATCATCTGAAGAAGAAATGTTTTCAAAAGTAGAAGAGATAGGAAGAGGTGGCACATCCGCCGGACTAGGCTCGCAGGCCGATTTATTTTCATCAAATTTTACATCTCTTCTAATGATACATTTTTGGACTTAAATGGAATAAGTCTATAACCTTTTACATCTTCAGAATATCCAACAAAAGTACATTTCTCACTCTTAGGTTCTAAAGCTTTATGCTTTTCATTTGGAATATGGGCCCATGCTTCACTTCCAAAAAATACGAAAGTGACTTACATCTGGTTTAATGGAACTCCAAGCTTCTTCTGGAGTGATATTCTTTAGAACCTTAGTAGGAGTGTGATTTATTATATAATTTGCACAATTAATTGCTTCGGCCCAAAAACTAAGACTGAGTCCTTTAGATTGCATCATACAGTTAGCCATTTCCTTTAAGGTGCGATTTTTCCTTTCAGCTACACCATTTTGTTGTGGAGTGTATGGAACAGTGTGTTGCATTTGAATTCCATTTTCGGTGCAAAAGTTGATGAATGTGTTTTTAACATATTCTCCACCATTATCAGTTCTTAGCTTAAGAATTTGATGTCCAGATTGTTTTTCAACAAAGGCTTTGAAGGCCAAAAATGTGTTAAATACTTCGCTCTTGAGTTTTAAGAATTATACCCAAGTGCGTCTGGAGAAATCATCAATGAAAGTTAAGAAATACTTGCAGCCAGAGAATGAAGCAACAGGAAGTGGACCACATAAATCACTGTGCACAGGCTGTAAGGGGGCTGAGGCGTGCCAAGAGGCACGTTTTTCAAAACTGTCCCGATGATGTTTTCTGAGTACACATCCGGAACAAACACCGTCTCTGCAAGATACCATAGGAAGACCTGTCACCATATTTTCTTTACATAGATGCTGAAGGGAGCGATAGTTTAAGTGACCAAATCGCTCATGCCAAAGTTTGCTCACTTCATCATTATGAGCAACAAATACTGAGGAAGATTTGATGACCCAAAGTTGTGAAACTTGTACAACCTTGTGGAATCATCAGCAATACCAGTAGCTAGAATCTGTTTAGGATCTCTTAGATCCTTGATTACAACATCATGAGGTGAAAATTCAACAATTTTACCTTCACCTGAATGAGTTATCTGATATACAGATAGAAGGTTGCTGGATAAGGTTGGAACACATAATACATCATTAAACTGACCATTGTCTAGATGAACAGTTCCAGTCCCTACAACATTAAGAGATCTATCATCACCAACATATATATTTTTGGTGTTACAATCATGTAAAAAAGAAAACATGGCTTTGTTTTTGGCCATGTGATAAGAGGCTCCAGAATCAATGAGCCACTCATGAGAATGAGAAGAAGAAGATACATTTAATGCATAACCAGACTGAGATGATTGACAACGACATGCAAAAAGTGTCATTCTTGAAGATGAAGTTGAAGTTGAAGTAGAAGAATGCTGCACATGGATGTTATGTTTCTTCATTGCGGCTTCCAAGGCTTCCATCTTCTTAAAGCATTTAGATTCTAAGTGGCCATCTCGATTACAAAAGTTACAATGTCTATCAGTCTTCTTCCATTTGTTTTTATTGGTATTATCATTTTGCTGAAATGATCTTTCATTTTGAGACTGAGTTTGCTAAGGACCCTTGTTTGGTTTAGGACCATTCTTTTTAGGATATGACTTCTTAGGATTCTTTAAATTTGGTTGCTGCTGGGCGGCTAACGCTTTCTTGGAAGAGTTTCCAAGATTAAGAAGACCAAGGTGTAAGAGTTTTTCTTGTCTCTTATTAAAGAATCACAAAAAGAGTCAAAGGAAGGGGCCTTGTAGTCTTTTCCTTGACAAATGAAAGCTTCCCTTGTAGAATGGAAGGTGGAAACAAATACAGAGTAGGCTGGTCCCAACTTAGTAAGGATAGAATAAATAAGGTTACTATCTTCTTTCTTAATCTTAACACCTTCCAGGAGATATCTAAGGGTCTTGAATTTGGACAAGAAATCTTCAATGCAAGAAAAATTATTAGGATCCAATGTAAGCAACTCATTTTCAAGTTGATGGGCTCTAATTTCATTTTTTAATCCCAAAAAATTTAGTGATTTGTTCCAATGCTTCATGAGGAGTATCAAGTTCTGCAATATGGAATCTAAGATCAGGAGAAATAGACATCCCTATCAAACCAC
>APFE031019048.1:17146-31548 GCA_000404065.3 Pinus taeda
CATGTGTCTTTATAATGGTATTTGAGTTATATCTTTTCTGACTGATATATAATTGCATATATTGGATTTTATGCTTGTATTTGTATCGTTCTTTGCATGTGCAGGTGTCCGTTCACGTGGATTTTGGGGATTGTGACCAGCCGGAGCAAAGGAACGGGAACGTCGATTCTTCTACAACTACTAGCGTTGGAATCCAGGTAGACCATCATCATCGATCTCTGATTTGTGCAATTAGGAACCTGCGTGTTAGCGTTGTGTGATTGTTGCTAGACCCGTGTTGGGCTAGTGGGATCGCCTCTGTCCGCAAAGGGGATTTACCAGTTCAACAGGGCCAAGATGTTTGAGTTTTATTTTCACAACATGGCCTTAATAGACATGAACGTATGGGACCCTAATGTCGAGCCAAGATATTTGCAGTTGATGGCTTTGGAATCATGGATGAACCATGAGGAATCAAGGGTTGCAGCGATGAAGAAGATATTGGCAAGAGAACAAACTGAACCTCTTATGATCAGAGATGAATAGTCATGTTATTACAAAATCTGACCCTAATAGGCTGTTGATCAAGTAGACTCTAACTCTTTCAAACCAATCTTTCGGTTGAGGTTTAGCCTCCTCAACCTTAGAGGGCTCTCTAAATAGGTTTAGGATTTTCGATTAATAATTAGATGGCTAACTCTAGAAATAATAAAAGAACAAAAAAACTGGTTGAATCAAAGATTTAGCAAACATCCATTGGGCTATGGATTCAGTATAGTCTTCAACAAAACATCTTAATGAGATTAACATGGAAGTCAAGGCACTTGGAGTTTAGGTTATAAAAGAAACAGTAACACAGTGAATAAACACAGTTTACAAGCATGTGAAGGAAGTTAGAGCATTTTCCAATGAATTCTATGTAACACATGCTCATACCACTACAAATAAGTAATTGAAAATTTCCATAGAAACATAAAACACATAAACCCCTTGTGAATCTTGAGTAGTAAAATTGATCTTTGTATTATTAAGTTTGAAAAACAAAACAATCTCTCCTATGACACAACTTCTTTTGCTAATAATATTGCCAACCCTGTGTACATCGAAGTTTACATTACTTATAGGCATCTAGCCTTTACAAAAAGTCTGCCAAGTGGCTAGACCTTTAGACTTTACAACTAACACCAAATCTAACTACTAACTAGATGCATAAAACTAGGACTGACACCTTTTGGAATTAAGAGTTAGAGTCCTACTATGACTCAAACACCTAATTATTACATTTAAACCAAACTAATCCAAATCTTCCTCAAAAGGAATCCTATATTTTAACCATGTTGACTATCAACCAAACATTAATATTCTAATTTCCTTCATGAAGTTACTCTACATATCATTAAGGAGATATCAATTTGATGACCTGGCACATGTAGACTAGTGTCTTCAAACTCTTCCTTTAATTGAATATCTCCAGTTGCCAAATGATTGATCTGATACTCTTTGTCATGCTCTGATACTCTTTTTCATGCTAATGTCGAACTGATTTAAGTATGTTTTACCTTTCTCCCTCCTTAAGAAACAACCTTTTCACCTTCAGCCACTTCATCAACCAATAAAAATAACTCTGTTTTTCCTTAAAAAGAAGGTTGCACTCCTGAGCTCCTATCTCTTGATCCCTAATAGTTGTTACAAACATGCATGATTTTTTGTAGATAAGAATGTTTATAAGAAAAAACGTTGTTGGTTTTTTCAAAACTAGCTTCAGTTGTCCAGAATCTGCATTATAAAATCATGTACAAAACAGGAAAAATTCAAAATTCTGAAAATAGGTCTCAAAGGAAACTTTGAATCTCCAAATTGATAGCACCTGGGAGAAATTTGAAAGAGGTTTTTGTTCCTTGTTATGTTCTTAGAAAAAACCTCCTTCATATTTTTGAAACTCATCTTCATTTTCTTAAAAATTCCTTTTGAATCCAACAGCTCAAAACAGTCCATGAAACACACAAATCCCCTTGCAGTTGGCAGAAATACATGTAACCTGTCAGGATGAAAGTTTGTGTGAAGCTGAGGTTGTCCATGATCAGTTAAACCTCTATGAGCTCCTATCCAAACACATAGCCTTCTTTTTATGCTTTCATCTTCATGGCAATTTCCCTTTATAACCCAAACTGCCCTCTTAAAAATATGACAGTTGTAAAGAACTATTTGGACAGCAAGTTGTTTGTCACAAAGTTAACTTTTCAAAGGTGACAGCTGATTGATCTTGTGTCATTTCTTTAACTTCATCTATCTTTTCCTTTGTATATTGAGGAGTCTCAATAATAATCGCTGATGTTTTACTCACTTGCTCTTTCACCTACTTTCTAGGTTTCAGCTTAACAAATCTTTTTAACCTGGTCATTATAGGCTTACTGATTTCTGTTGGTGGAGTTTCTTTAGCCTTAGGGTTAATGTATGTATCTTTATTTTCCTTTTAAAAACCACATAAAAACAAAAATGAAGACCATTCTCTATTGATCAATGACCTAACTGTCCAAAAACTATCTTTGAACAACATGTGTAAAACTGGAAAATTCTGATTTCTGAAAATATGGCTTCAACGAAGGCCTTTTTTCTATCAACTGGTAACACGTTTAAGGAAAGTGAGAGAGTTTATTGTATCTTGAGATTTCATGAAGAGAAACCTCTTTCAAAATTCTAAAATACTTTTGCATTTGGACAGAAATTTAACATGAAGTGAACTACTAAAACTAGAAAATAGAGTTTTTCTCTCAATGACTTTCAGCAGTTTCATAGTGCAATTTAAGTCATCAATTTATCCCACCTCATAATGAATTTAAAGAAATTGAGAAAGGTTTGTGTAGCTAAGTATGTCAGGAATAAAAACCCCTTTCATTTTTCAAAAATGAGTTTTAAGTTGCTCAGGAACCCCCTTGGAAGTTGACTACTAAAAACAGAAAAACAGGGTTTTTGCCTCATAGTGCTCTACAAAATTAGCTTCTTTTCATAGCGCAAATCACCTTTTTTGAACTAGCTGTGCTACAAAAATGCAAATTCCTATATGATTGCAAAAATTTAACCCTAAACTTAATTGAATGAATTCTAAATGGAAAATGTGACCTATTTGACCATGAAGTGAACCTAAAGGACTTTATTTGGAAATGAAAGATGGCATTTTAAGACTTCAAACCCAATCACTTACTCTTTTATCAAGACTAAAATGACCTTTAGACCTCCTTGAAGTCACGACCAAAAGTAGAGTTGACACAATGATGTTTTGATAATCTTTGGGTGATAACAGTGGATCCACTAGGGATAGTGTGCCCTAGTGGTACACTAAGAACTGGTAGCTCCAGTGCTGCTATCCATCCTTTACAATAAAACTCTGAAATTTTGCCAAGCTTCTCCTCAAGCTTTAATAGCCTTCACCTCGGGCTCAAACTTGATGATCACTACATAAGTAACAAATATGTATCTGCTGAAAAGATGCTCAATCAACTTCGAGCTTATTCACACACTCCTACCTACCCTATCAGTTGCAATCTCCATTTGCAGCTCAAGGAACATGAAACTTCCAATGAAGCCAATCATTGATCTGATCTGACACTTGAATCTCGTGACTATGCTTGAAGCAAAAATAAACATGATACTGAAATAACTGAGGCAGCATGAAATGTAACTGATCTTCAAGATGAAAATATCACTGGAAATCTGAACAGTAAATCTTTTCCATGTAATTAGCTATAGGGTCAAAAAAGACATGATTAGTTTGATGATTCTCATAACATTCTGGCTGTTCAAACTGATCTTTAAAAACAGTGTATTATTCCTCAATCACAAAAGAGAAAGGAAGCAACACCCTCTCTTTGTGTTCTGGCATAGAAAGCTTTTGAAAACAATGATCATGAATCATGAAGACTATATGATTGAATTTGACCTTGTAAACCTTCAATGGCTTTCTTAATGTTCTTAAAAACTTCCTCCAAAGATTTCATTTTATCTTTTGTCTTGCACTCAACTCTTTCTAGATAAGAAGATAAGGACAAAGAACAAATTTCATCTATTTCTTCATTAATATGATCATCATTCCATTGTCTGAAACCTTGAATTGAAGGAGAGTTTGCCACCAACTATGTTTTGTCTATCCATTCCACCAAAAACATAAGCCAAAAGTCTGCAAATGACTTAATAGATCTGACAGGAAAACTTTCAATCCATTGTTTACATTCCCTTGAAATGAATCATAGAACAACATAATGCAAATATCCTCATGTTTTACTCTATGAAGCTCGGTAAAATCACAGAAATCTGATATATGCTTCAAAGTTAAACTCAAATCTTCTAAATTATATTTTGGACCATTCCTTAAAAAATATGTATCCTTTGGAAAATGATTTGGGAAACCATGAATTTCTGAAAAATTTATACATGCATACCTTGTAACAAGAATGGCAGCATCTGAGTTCTTCATAAGTTCAGTAGAATCACCATAAATCTATGAAATTTGAATTCTTCAACAATGGAGTCGCCAAGGTAGTTTTGCAACCTCGAAAAGATTCCTAAGCTCCTGCTACCTTTAGAATTACAACTTCCTGATTTCAGGAATGAGTAATCTTCAGACTCCTGGCAGACGCACCAAAATGTTATCACAAAATCTGACCCTGATAGGTTGCTGATCAAGTAGACTCTAAGTAACTCTTTCAAACCAATCTTTCGGTTGAGGCTTAGCCTCCTCAACCTAAGAGGGCTCTCTCAATAAGTTTAGGATTTTTTATTAAAAATTAGATGGCTAACTTTAGAAATAAAAAATGAACAAAAATGTATAACTGGTTGAATCAAAGATTTAGCAAACATCCAATGGGATATGGAGTCAGTATATTCTTCAACAAAACATCTTAATCAGCTTAACATGGAAGTCAAGGCACTTGGAGTTTAGGTTTATAAAAGAAACAGTAACACAGTGAATAAACATAATTTACAAGCATGTGAAGGAAGTTAGAGCATTTTCCAATGAATTCTAAGTAACACATGCTCATACCACTGCAAATAAGTAATTGAAAAAGGCCATAGAAACATAAAACACATAAAACCCTTGTGAATCTTGAGTAGTAAAATTGATCTTTATATTAAGTTTGAAAAACAAAACAGTCTCTCCTATAACGCAACTTCTTTTGCTAATAATATTGCCAACCTTGTGTACATCGAATTTTACATTACTTATGGGCATCTAGCCTTTACAACAAGCTCGCCAAGTGGCTAGACCATTAGACTTTACAACTAACACCAAATCTAACTACTAACTAGATTCATAAAACTAGGACTGACACCTTTTCGAGTTAAGAGTTAGAGTCCTACTATGACTCAAACACATAATTATTACATTTAAACCAAACTAATACAAATCTTCCTCGAAAGGAATCTTATATTTTAACCATGCTGACCATCAACCAAACATTAATATTCTGACTGCCTTTGTGAAGTTACTCTGCCTATCATAAGGAGATATCAGTTTAATGACCTGACACATGTAGAGTAGAGTCTTCAAACTCTTCCTTTAACTGAATATCTCCAGTTGTCAAATGACTGATCTGATACTCTTTGTCATGCTCTGATACTCTTTGTCATGCTGATGTGGAACTGCTTTAAGTATGTTTTACCTTTCTCCCTCCTCAAGAAACAACCTTTTCACCTTCAGCCACTTCATCAACCAATAAAAATAACTCTGTTTTTCCTTAAAAAGAAGGCTGCACTCCTGAGCTCCTATATCTTGATCCCTGATATTTGTTACAAAAATGGAGGTTTTTGTAGATAAGAATGTTTATAGAAAAACATCTCTCAGTTTTTTGAAAACCAGCTTCAATTGTCTGGAATCTGCATTATAAAATCATGTATAAAACAGGAAAAAATCCGAATTCTGAAAATAGGTGTCAAAGGAAACTTCGAATCTCCAAATTGGTAGCACCTGGGAGAAATCTGAAAGAGGTTTTTGTTCCTTGTTATGTTTTTAGAAAAAAACCTCCTTTAGATTTTTGAAACTCATCTTCATTTTCTTGAAAATTCCTTTTGAAACCAACAGCTCAAAACAATCCAAGAAACACACAAATTCCCTTACAGCTCCTGGTAGAAATATATGTAACATGTCTGGATGAAATCTTGTGTGAAGCTGAGGTCATCCATGATCAGTTGAAGCTCTATAGGCTCCTATCCAAACACATAGCCTTATTTTTATGCTTTCATCTTCATGGCAATTTCCCTTTATAACCCAAACTGACCTCTTAAAAATATGACAGCGGTAAAGAACTATTTGGACAGCAAGTTGTTTGTCACAAAGTTAAATTTTCAAAGGTGACAGCTGACTAATCTTGTGTCATTTCTTTAACTTCAGCTACCTTTTCCTTTGCATATTTAGGAGTCTCAAGAATAACCACTGATGTTTTACTCGCTCTTTCACCTGCTTTCTAGGTTTTAGCTTAACAAATCTTCTTGACCTGGTCATTACACGCTTACTGATTTCTGCTAGTGGAGTTTCTTTAGCCTTAGGGTTAATGTCTGTATCTTTATTTTCCATTCCAAAACCAAAAAAAAAAAAAAAAAAAAGACCATTATCTGTTGAGCCGTGACCTAACTGTCCAGAAACTGTCTTTGAACAACATCTGTAAAACTGGAAAATTCTAATTTCTGAAAATATGGCTTCAACGAAAGCCTTGTTTTTCTCAAATGGTAACCCCTTTGAGGAAAGTGAGAGATGTTATTGTAGCTAGAGATTTTATGAAGAGAAACCTCTTTCATAATTCTAAAGTACTTTTTCATTTAGCCAGAAACTTATCATGAAGTGAACTACTAAAACCAAAAAATAGAGTTTTTCTCTCAATAACTTTCAGCAGTTTTGTAGTGCAAGTTGAGTCATCAATTTCTCCCACCTCATAATGTATTTAAAGAAACTGTGAGAGGTTTTTGTAGCTAATGTATGTTAGGAAGAAAAACCCCTTTCAGTTTTCAAAAATGAGTTTTCAGTTGCTCAGGAACCCCCTTGGAAGTTGACTACTAAAAACAAAAAAACAGGGTTTTTGCCTCATAGTGCTCTACGAAATTAGCTTGTTTTCATAGCACAAATCACCTTTTTTGAACTAGTTGCGCTATGAAATTACAGATTCTTGTATGATTGCAAAAATTAAACCCTAAACTTAATGGAATGACTTCTAAATGGAAAATGTGACCTATTTGACCATGAAGTGAACCTAAAGGAATTTATTTGGAAATGAAAGATGACATTTTAAGACTTCAAACCCAATCACTTAACCTTTTATCAAGACTAAAATGACCTTTAGACCTCCTTGAAATCATGACAAAAAGCAAAGTTGACACAATGATGTTTCGAGAATTTTTGGGTGATAGCAAGTCAGATCCCATGGCCCTCATCAGTACCCATAATTTGATTGCAAATTATCCTCAGCTTGTACCTGGTATCTTGCTACCCAAGAGCAAGAAATTTCACATTTTGAGGACATGTTCATGCTATTAGGGGATGATAGCATGCATGCTTTCCTGAGGAGATGGAACACATTTCCATACAGCTTAAAGATATGAGAATGCCACTCTCCTCAAAGATTGGGAGAAGCACTAAACAGGACACCCATGTACAAGCAATCTATGTGAAGGCTGAAAGTCAATTGGATTGGCCTAAAACTCAGTCCACCACTACTCTTAGGAATGCTAGAAGGAAGGAAGGAAGAAGAAGAAAACAGGCAGTGGGAGGAGGTAGAAAATATAGCACGCTTCTATGAACAAGAAGAAGAAACCACAAGAGAGGCATGGGATGTCAGGGAGGCCACTATAGCTATGAAGGATATGGATATTGATCGATTTGCTCAGAGGATGAGCAACACTTTCAGTAGGGGGTGATGATGAACCTCATTACTTAATTATATGGGCCTTAATTCACCTCCTAGCTTAGTCAAACTATCTTTTCTCATAACTTATTACATGTCTTTTATTATATTTTGTTTATGAGATGAGTTAGAGTTGGATATTATGCCTAGTGGACTAATATGCATTGAATGTAGGATTGAAGGAGAAAATCAAGGAACTTTTGCAAATAATAAGGTTAAAACTAGAATGGGACAAGGGAGAGGGATTGTAGGAGGTGAATCCTCCTCATTTACTCCTCCCCCATTCGAATATTCCTTCATCCATCACACCAGCTCGGAGTGCAAGCAACCAAGCCATGAGGATTAGAAGACATCCAAGCAAGGGAGAGACAAAGAGATAATTTATCTCGAGTTTTGGAGACGAGCCTCCCTAATGTTAAGGAATTCATGGGGGACTTCAATTGTATAAGTAGAGAGGCCTAGAGCCTCATTAGGATTTGAACTATTGCTGTAAAACTCTAAGCTATTTTCGAGCTCCAGACTTGTGGATGTTTTGTTGATGTAATTTTCTGTTTTGGTAATAAGAATGAGTTTTGTTTTGAGCCAACATTGAGTTAACACATAGGGCTAAAGCTCTTGGGTTAGGGCCCAACCCTAGTAGCTAAGGCTCCTATTTCTTGTATCTGTATGTTTAGATTAGTCTCATAGCTTCATTGTTAATTTGCCTTTCGATGTATTTTCATTGCAAGTAGTGTAGATTGGATTGGTTGTTTATGAGTTTGCTTCCATTTGTGCCTTACTTCAGTAGCAAGTTAGCAGGGATAAGAGGATTACCACAAGGCTGTCATTAGGTGTCTTGGCCTCATTTCCTCCCTTTGGGATCATGATTTGAGGAAGGGACCCTTATGCAGCCCCAAAAACACAGATTTCTATTTCTTGTATGAGCTTTAGAGTTTACTGTATTTAAGTTAGCATTTAATTAGTTTTTCAAAGTAGGATTTAATTTCCATCTCTTATATCTTCATTCTTGCAGTAGATCACATCCATGCTTTCATTCCTTTCAGCAACTTTCCTCATGTATAGTGTAGGCAGTTAGTTCATGAATTCTGCTTTTCTAGCTTATAAGAATGCTTCTTGTTTACATAGCTTTTTTTGAATTATACATGTTTTATGCAGAGCAGGTGCTTTAGGAGTAGACAAAGACATTATAGCCAGTAACCACCTTCCACTTTATCCACCATAGTCATTACTTGTTTTCACCACTGCCTTCACTAGTTTTCATCATTTTACGTAGAAATACTTCCAAGCACATTGAGCGAATCCAAACATCTTCTATCCTTGTTGTTGACTTATGAGTGATCCTAGACCTTTTCTCACTTCATTCCACCCATATACCACCTTCCCTAAACCTTCCATCACTTCCAACACCTCCCATTTTTCTCTCGGATGTATCCTTTAGGTTTACAGGGAATCTTGTAGGTTTCTAGTACATCTTGTAGGTTTTCTTGAAATGGCCTGTTTCGAGGCCGAATTGAGGGAAAAACTCTAGGAAGCCACCAAAGGTCTCCCAAGGGTATCCCACACCATCCAACCATCTCCTAACCCTTCCAGCCATCCTCCAACATCCTTAATTCACCTGCCACATCACAAAAAGAAATTAGTTTGCATACTTGATTTTGCCTGAAAAGATAAAAAGACAAAAACAGATTTATTTTAGTCCCTTTACTTTCACATTAGTGATGTTTGATGTTTTTTACTTCCATGCTTAAATAGTAGCATTTGGTTCATTTTACTTTAGAATTATTGCAAAGCATAGTTTCTTGGCAGTTAATTAGGAAATGGTGTGATTTAGCATTGAATTTCGGTCTTTTTCATTATTGCAGTAGAGTAATACTCCCTTAGAGTAGATTTCCCTTTCTTCCATCAAGAAACCAAGCTTCTTATGACTCCATAGAAGTCTTTCTTGAAAACCCTAGTGTTCTCTCGCCAGTTGAACCGTGACAAAAGGCAGAACCATTACTTTTACTTGTGTATACAGCACTATCACCTCCAATTTTGTACGAACCCCGGGTTGATAAATTAAAGTTGGTAGCCCAGGAGTTGCAGCATCCTTGCTGCAATACTGGTGCTCATCAAAAAGTGAGAAGGATTATCCTAGAAGAAATTTGAGATCATATTATCTCGAATCTCCATGATAAGGAAACTCCATTTGCAATGTGGAAGGCATTAAAAGACCTGTTTCAAACTAGCAGTGATCACAGGAAGTTAGCACTCAAGGACAAACTCAAAAAGATCAAGATGGAGAAGGGTGAATCCATTCTGAAGTACTTGACCAAGTTCACCCAATGTCATGATGAGCTTGGAAGTATCGGGATTACTGTTTTTGAAGATGATCTGGTGAGTCTAGCACTTCTAAGACTTCCCAAGAGTTGCCACAGTTACCAGGACTCGGTTAATGGGAGGGGGAAGCTATAGAATGGGAGGGATTGTGGTCTGAATTGGTACAAGCAGAGTTTCGACGAAACACCAAAGTTGGGACCTCATTCAAAGAAGTGGAAGAGGACTTTGTGTTATTCAGAAAAGAAAAACAATCCAAGGGAAAGAAGTCACAAGGCGAGGAGGGTGGACAAAAGAAGCACTTTTCAAACATCAAGTGTTTTCGTTGTCACAAATATGGGCACTATGCCACGAATTTCCCACAGAATAAAGCAAGCAAAAAGGAGCCTGCAATAGCAGTAGCAGGTGAAGTTCTAGCTTCACAATTCAAACTTGATTTTACTCTCATTTCAGGCATGGCAAACACGGTAATGGGAAGCATATGGTATCTCGATAGCGGTGCCTTGTTCCATATGACGAGGAATAGAGATCTCTTCAGTGACTTGCAAGAGAAAGACCTAAAGCAAAACATAAAGTTTGGAGATGATGGGAGGTATAGCATGACCTGCATTGGTATAGTTACCTTTCAGAGGGAGTCTGGCTCCCCTCTTAGAATCACAGATGTGACGTATGGTCCAAGACTAAAGAAGAATCTTGTTTCCATCAAGGTATTGGAAGACCATGGCTACAATTTGATTTTTAGCAAAGGAAAGGTTTTCCTTAGACACGTCGCCATAGGACAAGTGAAACAAATCAGTGTACGAGTCAAGAACTTGTATGCACTTGAGGTACAAATTCATGAAAAGCCTTGAGGAGCAAGGAAAAGGTTAGAGACTTGGTGGTTGAGATGGAGCATGGATTACTTCTCAACATGCAGCCTCAAAAACTTATGGAGCAGCCAAAATTGGAGAAGCAAAGAGGAGACCAAGTTGAGGCATCCACTCAAGTAAAGACATCCAGTAGGGGAAATCTCGAGCAAAGTGGGCAAAGGGAGCACATGCAGCCATACCTCCAGGAGAGAGGTGGGGCGATGTGAAGTAATAGTCCCACGAGTGTAAAAAATTAGGTAGGGTACATCGAGATGTTTTGTCTCATGGATCATTACCTTGCTACGGAAGCCCACTATACACAGTAGCCTGATGGATCATTGGTGGTTTATGCAGTCAGATGTCAAAGTGATAGAGGTAGAGACTAGCATTAGTTAGATACTGGGGAGCGTAGAGCATAGTTGGCAGCAATTTAGATGGCACAATGCAGAGTCAAAAGAAGCGCAGAGTTTTCAGTAGATAGTGCAGTAGTTATTAGCAGTCAGAGACTATGGTGATAGATGCATCATACTGATTCAATTTGGATGCTTTTTAGTTGCAGATGTTGTAGTAGCAACAGTGACAAGTGTTACATGTAGAACATTCCAAAGGTACTAGATCGGGATAGATTTGAATTCCTTTCTTTTTGAGAGGGAGTGTTGAAAATAACAACAAGAAATGTTAAAAATAACATCTATAAATTCTAATTTAATTTGTCCTTGAATTAAATTAGGAATTAAATTGTAATTATATTCTCATAGCAACTTGTAACAATTAACTAAGTTAAGTTGACTTAGTTGGCTTAGTAAATTCAAGTTGGAAGTCTATCTAGAGTCATGTAGAGTGATTCCTAAATTTTAGGGGTCTAGGTTGAGTTCTTTTGAGTTGTAATTAATTAAGTCCCTCTAGTTGAGTTAATGTTAGTTAAACTAGTTCAAACAATTGGAGGAACTAGTAGGAGGTATAGTAGTGGGGACAAGCACTAGTATAGCTTCATTGCTCCACTAGTTAACTGAAGATCCACTTATAAATGACTCATGCATATCAGTTCTGAGGAAGACCCGGTTGAGATTAGAGATCGGGGACAGTGTACTATTAGTTGTATAATTTTCGGAGCTGTACAGATGGTGCATGAAATCAATAGAAGGCCTATGGATGGATTGCGCAGTTATGGAGAGATAACTTCCCAATTAAATATCGGCTAATTCTCTAAAGAATTGCAAAAGGAAGTAGGGGATTTGTAGGTAACATATTTGGGTAAGTGTGTGCTTGAGTCGGTTAGAGAATCGGAGAGATAGATTGTACTTGTGCAGGAATTGTTCGGGTTGACAAGCCTTGTATTTTCTTCTCAGCTCTTCTGGTTAATGCAATATTAGATAGTCGGGGTTTTGAGCAGTTGCTTTCCCCAAAAAAATATTGTGTTATGTGCAGATTCTTCCTTTTTTTTCTCAGTGTTTTCATCGATCAATTTTTGTTTCCACTGATGAGTAGAGTAGATTCAAGTCTTTTGTTTTATCATATTACATAAGCAGTTTGAATCTACAAGTAAAAATATATAGTACCTCTGTCACCTATCCATCGTGGAGGTGAGCTCATTATGTCATTAAAACATCAAGGAATCTCTCATTAATGATAGGGCCCCTTCTATCATGTGAAGGACATGATTTTTTTATGTGTCAATAGGTTAATTGTTAATCCAAAACAAATAAAAAAGGACTTGTACAGAGGATGATGAGACTATTCCAATTCGATGGATTATCAATTCAAGGAAACCATGAGAGGGAGAAGATCCCATTTGGAAATAACATAGTATATTCTTAGAGTCAATGATTATGATGAGATTTGAGATAGACTCGGTAGAGGCAAGACAAACTCCTTGAAATAGAGCTTACACTTCTACTAGATTGTTTGAGGCTATAATCAGGCGTTAGGAGAAATAGAGAATTAATTTTCCTCTTGGGTCATAAAGCACCCATCCCACACCTGACACGCCTAGTTAACAACATATATTTCAACCATAATTCCAATTAGTTTTATTTAAGTCAAAATATAAGTCAACAAATGGGTCAAAAATTCTATGGATTAGGAATAGGTCAAAAGTGGGCTAAATTTTTAATCTAACTTATACCCATAGAATACCAATCAAGAATACAATGGAAATTTTGGGTTCATGTTGTGGCATTTCGCCTTTGCCCATCTCATGGTCATCTACCATTTTAGGGCTTCTTAGAGCTCCAATATGGATTAAACTCTATAACTAGGACTTTTTACCCAAAATATACCCAATTATAGTTTTTTTCCATACACTACCCTTAAGAATCATCAAAAATAAGCTATGAACAAAATTGATATGTATTGCTACAAGAAAATCCAAATATTACTCAATGTATCAAAATAATAAATTTAAGTAACAATTATATTATGCATTTTATGGGTATGTGATCTACTCAAAGAAAGATAAACAATAACAAACATATTCATAATAGAACAGTAACCATAACATCAATATGGGAAACCAAAAACTCATTGGCTCAAGGATCCAATGTGGAATAAACTCTAGGGTTGTTCAAGGGGCTCATTGGTTATAAAAACGCTTACATCTAACACTATTCTCTACATTTTATTTTTAGAGATATAACACAATAATTTACATCCAAATAAAGGAGGCATAATCCTTCCTTGACAAAAACAGTTTTTTTCTCCTACTCTATGGACTTTGTCTTTCGATCTCTACGATGGAATCCTTTTCCCTATTACAATTTTTCCTTTTAATCTTTCCCTGCAATATTTTGATTAACTTGCTTCTCTAGCTTCCACGTGGCTTTTGATGCATGTTTCACCATGTCGAATCGGCACTAACTTGGAGGTTACCACAACAATGGGAAAGGGGAATTCTTATTGGCTTCAAAAAACTCAATTTTCTTCTAAAATCACCATTTTTTACCTCTTGTAGTTTAGATGAAAATGTCATGCGGAATGAATCAATCTTGCAGACAAGATAGACCTTCCTAGAATCTAATGAAGACCTAATGACAAACAAACCAACTAGACACTATCTTTCTCTAAATACGCTTTATAAATAATGGCAAAATGTGTTTTAAGGCCTACCTCATGTCCAACGCAAGTTTGGAGATGCCTTCGCTCCTTTGATCCAAGTAAGTTCTTTGTCACAAACCTGCAAACACAAACAAGGCAAACGATTAAATAGCACCTGAATAACCAGTATTATAAAACATATTTAACATGAAAGTCAAGGAGTCCATGAAACAATTAACATGAGATACTTGTTGAGAAAAATGAGCTTGATTGTATTAATTCAAAAGAAGAAGAACTTTACAACCTTTGCCTTGACGCTGTACAAGCTCCTCCCAGG
>APFE031019051.1:10284-40963 GCA_000404065.3 Pinus taeda
CTTATAGTGCAAGCACATGCTATCCCCTTCAAGCTTGTGATAAAAAATAATTGGGGTACCTGCCAAAATGGTGGGGGGAAATGGGAAATTCTATCAGTTGTGTCGGCAACTCACTCTTGAATATGACACTTTATGCTTCATGTCGGGTTGGGATATCTACACTTCATCTTTGACTTTCCTGGGTTGGACAGTTCATTTTTTCCTTTTCCATTTTATCTTTTCCACGTCGTCATGACCTCCGATCCTATGGATCCAAAAGCTTCCAAGCTCCAAATTCATGTCGTTGATATGTTCAAGAGTTATCCTTCTACAGTTACACTCATTCCTAATTCTCTATATCATCCATAATTATTACATCCCTTTGTCTCGCATCGATGATGTGGGATACATCATGGCCCTCCTTCAACAAGGTCACTTCCTGTCAACTTCAACACATTATCCGAGAAGTTGTCCGAGAGACTCCCTTCCAGGTTCTTAGAGCTTGCATGCCCTAATGGCAAGTTCTTGGCACTCGACAGCAAGTTCACATCATTGGCTTTTGATCGGATGATTTCACGGGTGTTCGACTTTAGTTCCTTTATTCACATTTCATGAATTGTGCTACTACTACCTTGAGATCCATTGTCATTATTGGTGGTTTCTCTCACACTTGTTAACGGTTCGCATCATTGATCGATAATCAAGTGACTTTCTAACATGTTCGATTTCAACACACTTATTCACATGTTAGAATTTGTACTTTGATTGGGTCGTGTTGGAGCGCAAGACCCTGGGATCAGATTACAAAAGTCCAGGTTGCAAGGAGACATGATATGATCCTGCTGGTATACATTTCTCTTTCAGATGGATGGCTGCAACCATACCATGAGTTGTTATATGTGATCCTTCTCATTATTGGATGGTTGCGACCATACCTTGGTTTCGATATGATCCTCCTTACAGGATGGTTACACCCATGCCTTGGATCTTGATCATTCTCTAGGTGGCTGCGTCCATACCACGATTCATGTATCATTTATCAGAGATTTCACTGATGTATATGTATCTATGCTTGCTTCCAGGTTCTCCGATGATGGTCTCCAGTTCCATGCATCTACTTGTAAATCATTTCACCCCTCAACCTAGTTCGTCCTTCATGCTTTAGGGGGCATTTTTTACGCATCATTTCGTCGTTGTCCCTATACTACCTGTTCCTCGATCTTGGAGGACCTCTACAGTGAACATTACATGCTTTCCCATCATGAAGAGATTTCCCATATGTCCATCTTCATGGGCAGAACATTTCCCTTTTGCATCATTTCCCAAGAATCTTCCTTTTATCCCAGTTTACATGGCTGACACTAGTGCTCAATTCCTTCCTCGCGCCAATTTGTAGGGTTTAAAACCAAGCCTGGAGTCATACAACACCAGTGAGCCCTTCATCACTTGTGTCGATCCTCTTTTGGCAAGCTTTTTAAATATGGAGTCAAAGCTTCTAAATCTAGAAGCTTCGTAACGAAAGTCTAGTAAATGGTTGGGTTAGATAGAGCCGAGGAATTCAGTTTGGGCTCCTTTCCCTTATTAAGATGGAACAAACCCAAGAGATAAGGCCTCTCCCATAATAAGAGGAACAATCTCCCCTCCATCAAAGCTATATAAACTCCTCCTTTTGGAAGCTGAACTAGTTGTTTTTGGAGCTTGAATAACCAGCAAGATATCTATAGCTTTTTGCCTTCTAGTTTATGTGTGTAAAGGGAGAATAGTGTGTTTGGTTTGGAACTAAAGGGAAGAAGCCTTAAACTCCCATTTTTGAGGCTAACCATGAGATGTTATAGGTGGTCTTGGAACCCAGATACGTCAGAGGAGACCTGCAACATCAAGGCTTTGGTTGTATCTCTTTCAAAGCTTTATATCAATACAACTAATGATTTATTTCCTACATTGAGTGTTATATTACATTTAATGGCTTAAGATTCCTTGATTTTTTAAGTAAATTGAATGTGATTGTATTTATTATGTTTTTTTTTGTTTCTTGTGTCTTTTTTCAGGTATTTGAAGGAGAAGAACTCAAAGGAAGCTAGAGAAAATGAGCGAGGTCATCATCAAGCAAAGTAACGTTCTAAGAGGTAGGAATTGTTATTCGCTTCTAATTTAAGGAAGTTTTCATTAGGTTGTTCTATTTGTGGCTAGACCCACTCTAGGGCTAGAGGGATTACCTATGTCTGTAGAGGATATTTACCTACTCCACACCCTCGTGTAGCGGGTCTACCAACCCCCTGCAAACCCACAACAAGGGAGTTTCCCGGCCCCCTATGACCCCCCCCGCCTTCCCCCCCCCCCCCCCCCCACCCCCCTATGCGCTACCCCACACAACATACAATGCATGGGACTAGTCGTGGAAAGAATATAACACACATCCAACAATTTAGATAGCAAACAAAGAAGTAAATTATAGTGGAAGAAATACTAGCAAACAAACTTGGTGCTATCTAAGAAGCAAAAATGGAAGTAATTTAGGTAGCAAACAAAGAAGCAAAAATGGAAGCAATTTAGGTAGCAAACAAAGAAGAAAAAATGGAAGCAATTTAGGTAGCAAACAAAGAAGAAAAAATGGAAGTAATTTAGATAGCAAACGAAGAAGAAAAAATGGAAGAAATTTAGGTAGAAAACAAAGAAGTAATCATGGAAGCAATATTAGAAGCCAAACTTGGAATCCCCTAAGAAGCAAACAAAAAATCCATTCAGGTAGCAAACCAAGAAGTAATAATGGAAGAAATACTAGAAGCAACAAAAGACATTATAATGGAAGCCATACTAGAAGTTAAATAATATGCCATAATGGAATAAAATCTAGATGCAACAAGTGATGCCATATTGGAAGAAAAATTCGAAGCAACATACAATGTTATAATGGAAACATAACTTGGCATAAATTAGGAAGCCAAAAAAGAATTTTTTTATGCCATACCAGAAGAAACACAAGTAGCACAATTGGGAGAAAAAAGGGACACAATAATGGAATCAATGATGGAATAAACATTTATCGGCACTTTTTCCTATGTTATTTCCGACGCCCAAGTGAATATGTAGTGTAGCATCGGGTTTTGCTCCGTCAATTGAACCCAATTCGCAGCCTCAAATGCACTAATATTTTATGCTAATGGCATGTTTTGTTGTAGTGATTGTTCGCATTATAGATTTGTTTTCATTTATGTTATATTAATTTCATTCATTTCTGAAAGTCCTCTTTCGAAGAGGCAAAGATCCATGTGGCTTAGTTGATCCCTTGTTTCAGTTAACCTAAAAGACTACCTTTTTCAAGCAGCCAAAGAAAAGGTAAGTCTTTCCTTTTTCCCATTGATAACAACAAGCAATATTATACATTAGCAAGCAAGGGGAACTATTAGATTTAGTTTTGTACATATAGATTAGTTTAGGTTAGATTAGTAGTTAGTTTAGATTGGTTTTAGGAAAAGGGTAACTGGACCCATTTAACTAGCCGGAACCACCAGCGCAAATGGAAAAGAGTCTAATTTGGGGCTCTAACCAGGTGGTCTCCCAAATGTCAGTTATGGTCATTTTGGGCCATCAACACATTCCTAGAAAGGAGTGTATGGAAATGTGTTTACTAACTTAAGTTCAAGAAGGTGAATATAAAAACAAGATGAATTGTGAAGCAAGAAATGGACTTACTTTTCATATCGTGGGAAGTGATAACATAACCTAATTGGCTTAAGCAGGAAATTATGTTGCATAAGATGCTCATAAATCATGAGTTCAAGAGAGTGTTATCTGGAAGGAGAACCATATACTAAGAAGTTACCTTAAAAGATTGTTTTGAAATAGATGTGATATATGACGGAAGGTAAACTCATGTAGATTACATTAACCTTAACATGCATGCATAAGGGATACACAGGTGTATGTATACATACAATTATGGCTATTGAGACATATAATGCATGCCTAGAGGTGATAATGAAGTACTCTCTCTTATTCATAATTTGTGTTTATGACCTAAGATATGAGTGCTTTTGTAAGTATGGGGCGGGAAGTAGTATCTTATCATATGTAACTAATGGAATACAAATTAACCATATTTTAAGAAGTTGTGCCTATCAGAATACTAATATCCCTGGGTGAAGCCAATACTAGATATCACTTGACAAGTGAGAGTGAATGTCATGAATGAGTTGGTATATGATAACTTTTCTCATGAAAGAGAGAAGCCTAATTAGGGGCATGCCTAGGAAGGTTTAGGTATGAAGAAATTGTGAAATCCCGAGGAGGAAAAATGGAACTTAAGAAAGTATACTCAAGATGAGGACAATTTGCAAGTGCCACATAATGCACATTATTAAGTATACATAAATACATAATGAATATGTATTATTGAAGGTAGAATAGAATACATTACTAGAATGCATAAGATTGTATTCTAGGGGGAGTGATTGTAGAGGTCTGAGTATTTTTGCTTTGGTGTAATCACCCTGATCTTGAGGGTTGTGTTATACAAGAATGATCATTGGGATGGGTCATAAGCTACTCCTTAGGAAGAGATGACATGAAACACTAATTTAACAAGTGAATGAGATGTATTATATAGGAACTGGTATACAACAGGTTCTTCCTTGTTGTTAAATACCTCATAAAGGAAAATGATTGAGTATGCTCATAAGGATGGCTAGTGGAATAATGGTGAAGACATTACAAGGTAAGTTTAATTAATTTGTGATTGAGGTTGCATGGAATGTTGTCCATATAACAAGTAGGTATTATGGATGTGCTAGTGTAGTCATTGGATGCCAATATTGATTGGTCCTCCATGACAATATGGGGGAACAACTAGTAGGTAATTCTATATCTTGATTAGATACAAGCATTTCATGAATATTACCTCAAATACCAGCATATTAAGCGTTGGCCAAGACAAGAGGTAAATGTCTCAATATTATTGGATCAAACACATTGCCACAAGAAATGATATTCTATAATCACACAAGGATGGGCTGGAAGAAAAAACCCTATCAAAAGATATAGTTTTGAAAGTTGATATAGTATTAAATATTGATAAAATAAGACTACATATATCTTAGAATATTATCGAGTAAAAAATGTTGCATCCTTGCAACATCAGCTAAAGCAATATATATATATATAATATATATATATATATATTATATATAATATATGGGAGTGCAAGGGGATGGCTCCACTTTATTATTTCCATTTGTAGTGTTGGTATGCCCCTTGAAAAGTAATAATAGAATTGATTACTATGTTGGATATGATGGATGATAGATGAATTGTGGTAGTACCGTTATTGCATTAAGTGCAACTGGCATAAAATCATGTCAAGGTGGGCTTGATTGTAATGCTTAAAGAATCAAGAGAAGTCATGGAATAGGCTAATTGGGCTATAAAATTTTGGGCTTTGTAGAGGACTCAAAAGGGAAATTCCCCTCACTCTTCATTTCTTGTCTGCTATATCTTACTTTTGAATAACGATGTTGATTTCTAAAATAAATTTCAAAAATGAGAATATTGATGAGTGACTAAGTGGATTTGCACTTATGAATAAGAAAAATGAAATGATCCACGAAATGCATGTACGTATGCTAAAGAATAACCTAATGATGGTTGCTAAAGTGTAAAATTTGTTGTATCATGTGGTTTTTGATTGGCTTGATCCTTGATGTAAATGTCATGGTAATTTTTATTAGAAAAAACTAAAGATGTTGATGATATGGTTACATTTGATAAATGGCCTCATGTAGAGGATGTTTATTGAGAAATCTAATGCAAGGATCATATAGATTCCTCAGAAATATTACTTGGACAGGTAACATTAACACTGATGAATGTAGATATGAAGTTGGTCATTCAAAAATTAGTAGGTAATATGGAAGGAATTAGGTAAGAATTCTTCCAAGCATAACTTGTATTCATAATGATATGTTGATTGAATGCATGATTAATGTAAAAATATGTCATTAGATCAAGACTTGGTAAAAAATTGTTTGACATGTCATGATTGACAACAACTAGATGAAATAATACTTTATTCGTGAAAATAATTATGTTTGGTAATGCAAGAATATGTGAGATGCATGGAAGGAATTCAAGGATAGTGTGACACACAAAGTTACTATAGATAAGCCATGTGGAAAACCATAATAGTGACAAATAAGGAAAGGCTATAGCACAACATAAATTTATAATTTTATCCCTATTGGAATTTGTGTCTTGAATACTAACCCTCTCAGCAAACTAAAAAACATATTTTACAAGGGTGGAACTCTTGAGAGACTATATGATAGAGAAGGGGCATGTGCCTAGTGTTCAATTAAATCAATGAGTGAGATGTGTAATAGGACTAAGCAAGTTCTAAGGGAGATGATTATACAATGTGTAGAGGTGATGACTTGAGCTTTAGAAATAACCGCGATAGAATACATGGGCTATGACAATTTTAAGGGACAATGTAGAATTTCATTTTGTGCACAAAACCCTAAGAATTGGAACAATAGTTTCTAAATTGAAAAATGTGATTTCGATACATTATGATTGAGTTTTCTAATAAGGCACATGTGGCTAATGAACATTTTTTTGTTTGACAAGGTTAGCAATGAAAATGATAAGGTATGTAAATGCTAACGATATTGCTATGAAAGGATTGTGTTTGTGAATACTCACATTATTAATTGGTCAAAAGATCTATGTTGTAGGTAAAAAGTATTTGATATGGTAGGAATATTTCATATGGAAGACTGACACTTACTGTAGCAAGAGCCAAAGTGAATACTCACATTAATTAATTGATCAAAAGATCTAGGTTGCAGGTAAAAACTCTTCGATATGGTAGGAATGTAAATTAAGATTGACACTTACTATAGCAACAACCAAAGTCTATGAGGAGGACCCTCATATTTGTAAAAGTCTTTTTTTGTTGAGAAGCAAATTTAAAATTAAAAGTGAAAATTGAAATATGTTTGAAACAGATTTGAAAAAGTGAATCCCAATTGAAATATGTTAAGACAATATCTCATGGTACTTATATGTGCTTGGTATAGGTGAGATGAAGGACAACTCTAGGAAGGACAGATAGTGGTTGTTGTGTTGGAAATCATGGAAAAATAATCATTGTTAGGAATGAGGACCCTATAGTATGCCATGATCACTATTGTGACAATCTATGCTATATTGGAACAAATGAAGGGACACCTTTCCTATAAGTCTCAATACTCTTCCATTGATAGGACTCCTTGGAAAAGAGGGGTTTTTGAATGGGAGGTCTAATAGAGAACGGAATTTGTAAGCTTGGAGGGAAGGATACTATGAGGAAGAGAAGACTTTAGTAAATAACACGATATTTTTGATCGTGAGAACATTAGATATGTCCAAGAAATAGTGATCTAAGCTATATCCATGGAAAAAAATATCGATACAGATCCACCTCCATAGAAATAAGTACTATGATTTGATGTGCACTATATCATGATTTATGAACATCAACAAAAAATAGTTATGCATGATAATAATTCTAATGTGCATGAATTGTTTAGTAAATGTTGTAGGCATACATAAGAATGGCCAAAAGTCCAACGATGAATTTATGGCAAAGACAAATTAAAGTTGATGGAAATTTTCAATGGGACAATGAGGATGGTACAACTGAAGAGTGAAGGGAATGAATTTTGTATTGCAATCAAGAGAACATTAAGAATGGTGTGAACATCGATGATGATGTTCCTTTAAGGGGGAGGGGAATGTAGCATCTCAATTTTGAATTGCGGTTTTATTTATAATTAATTGTTATTAATTATGTTCCTGTTACATGTGTTGGCTTGAATCTACCATTATAACAAGATGAATTAGGTCAATCTAGGAACAATGAATATGTAATTTATTGATTAGAGAATATGGTAACATAGTTCACTAGGAACATGATCATTTATATGAGCTATGATATCATGAGTGGAAAGAGGGTAGGGAGTTTCAAGAATTAACATTACCTGAAATTATCAAAAAAAGAAAAAACCCACCCAAATATTTGTGCCTAAATTTAAATTTGAAAATGTTTCCATACATTTCCTTCCATCTCATATTTCATTGAATGCAGAACTCGATATCTAAAGCAACCATGTACAATAATTATGGGGGTCGAGTGGTGGTTAAGAAGCTCCTTCATAATTCAATAGGTAATATGGGAAATTACCCATCTTAGATTTTGAGAATCAGCCCATGATTAGTGTGGTGGAATTGGAAAAATCATGGGAAACAATCACCCATCGATTCATTCAACCACACATATAGAGAATAGAGTGACACATAAGTGCCTAGGAGAAATGAATTCATGAGTAGAGTGCTTCCATTCTCAAGCGGAATGATTATTAAGAAATCTTGGGTGATCAGAACTTGATTTTGTTCCCTATATATGTTAAGAAAAGTCCCATTTGTGAATTTGATCATTGCTAGTGCATTCATAATTTGTTGAACCCAATTTTTTCTTGTTAACTTATAAAGTAGGAGCTACATAACCTAGTTGAACTGAGGGGTTCATGATTTGATGTGTGCTAGGCGAGAATTAGAAGCAAGAGAGAATGGAATTGTGGAAGGACTATGGAGCAATGAAGAAATTTCCTTATTTTCTTTACTATCCAACTGAGAGGTGCATAGAGATCATGGAGGCCCCAGTATTACTAGGAAGAGGGTTATTTGGTTATCTTATGACTTTGAAGGAGAGTTTCCTTCACCCATCCAAATTTGTAAGAGTTAAAAAGTTTCCCTTGTGATATCATGGCATGTCCAAGGGTTGTCCAACCTAATGTTTCAGATAAGTCTCTCATCTTAGTTTTCATGGTATGTTATATTTACATTTATATATATTTGTGCAACATTTTTGGTATGGTTATTTAGGTTAATAGCAATTCATGTGATGTGGTGAATATTATGGATAAGAAATTTACTTAGTATCCTTTTATGAAAAATGCATACCAAGTAGTACTCAAATGTATGGGCGTTATGCATGAATGTGCATGTTGAAGAAGAGTTACAAGTCTAAAATGAATTCTCTTATTATCATATATTAAAGTTGATATGTCATAATTGATGGATATGGATAAATTGAATGTCCTATATAATTTCTGTTAGGTGGTATATTGAGTTAATGGTTTATGGTTTTAAGAAGATTTCAACAAAAATCACATTAGGTAAGACTTTTGCCGACGCGTTTCGAACCAACTAGTGTGGTTCATCGTCAGGACAAGTTGAGGAGCGGCAAAAGTCTTACCTAATGTGATTTACGCCAAAATCTTCTTATAACTATGATGGATCACATAAGCCTCAATTTTATGGTTTATGGTTTCTTGACTATATGGCTTTAAGCTTGTAGGTATGCCAATGTAAGTTGGTCGATAATTTGTCTTATGGATTCATTGCTATTATTGGATTTATGTATGAAGAGGTATGTTACAAGAATGAAGTATAATGTTAGATAAAGCATGTTTTCCTATGTAGGGGAATACACAATGGACAAATGCAACATTGTAACTATGTCCTTAAGGTTTCAAGATACGAAGTATCTTCCTCTACTCATTGTTTTTTAATGGATGGTATACATTCTCCATTAGGTATTGTTTTTGTAAGAGAGTGTCCCCTATCTGAAGGGTATACATGCATCTACGCATAACTAGAATTGTCTACATGAGAATGCATAAAGGAGAAAATATCCATGTATATATATCTACATCCCTTGTATGAAGGATGCCTTATCTAAGTTATGGATTCAAAATCAGCCATTAAGATGGTTATTTTTCTTAGTAGATATTTTTCATATATGTTGAAAAAATGTCATAGATTCAAAAGTCTTAACTGATCGAAATATAATTATCCAATGTTTACTGGATTAATTGAAGGAATTCAACCTTATGGTTGTAGTGAACTTAAGTCGTTGAGCTTATGGGTTATGTCTAACCTTAAAGAGGGAAAAACATTGTAAGTAATGTTAGTACAAAACCTAAAACCACTATAATAATCACTAAGAATTTGTGTGTTTGTAGTGATCGTCACAATGCCAAAGATATGATTCCCAAAATAGTAAGTAGAGAAAGCATGAGGGATGACATTCCATTTTTCATCTCCTCAAAAATGGATTATTCTCTTGTTGGATTCTTGTGATGCTCAACAATTGGAGCAACAAGAACATGAGTCTGCACATCTACAGGCATGTTCATATCATCCCTATGTTGGGAAGTCAAAGACCAATTCTTACTTGTATTTCTTTTCAAGGATTTATACAATCAATGTTATGTCATTAGATTTATGAATCAGATGATGACCTATAGTTTCCATCATTTTTTGGATCGAAATTTTGAATCTAAATAAATATCTAAACCTAGATTCATCTTCAGGATCACTAGATGTGTGTGTGTGTGTGTGTGTACGTGCACGCATGTGTGCACGTGCATGTGTGTCTGTAGAGAGTTGAGGATGAACCCTAAATAAGTTGGCTAAAGAGTAAAGAGAAATAAGATGTCAAGAAAAAACCCTAGGAAAATAGGTTAAAAATAATTAATGATGGAAAGGAAAACAAATGGATAAGTGTTAGAAATTAATTAATGGAGCAACGAAATACACAAAATTTTGAAGGAAACACAAATACAGAAACACATAAAACAAGAGAGACATGGATATATGTCGTTCACCCAATTTCGGCTAAATCCACGGAGAAAAACGAGTCCTTCCTTTTATATTATCCAGCAAAATGAAGAGATACAACCTACAGTAGATCTGCTATAATTTCCTCTTCGCTCTCAGAGAGTCTCCTCTCTCTCTCACGCACCTAGAATAATAATCCACAACCATAATACAATTCCCTCATATAAACCGAGGGGGTGCCTTCTAGGGTAAAAAAACCCTAAATTAACATAACTTCTACCACCATATCATCCACCTAATGAACAACCCAGATTGACTACAAAATTACAATATTTTACAAGGTAATTTTTAACCTATGAACAATCATGCTCCACACCCAGCAATCTCTGACTTGGAGACTGATTATAGCAACTCCACCGCCACTTCACTTGCTAGACAATGCTTCCACTTTGGACCTGGATGTTTCTCATCTTCATCATCATACTTCTCCTTGGTTACAACTTTTATTAACATGTTTGCAGGATTCTGGCTAGTGTGTATCTTTTCCTGCTTCAACTGTCCATGTTCCAACACTAACCATATGAAATGGTACCTAAGATATATATTTTTATTCTTGGAATGAAATGTTGAGTTCATTGCAAGATGAATGGCACTCTAGTTGTCACTATATAACCTTCCTATCTCCTGCTTCTTACCTAACTCATCCATAAAACTTTGTAACCAAATCATTTCTTTACTAGCCTCTGTAGCAGTAACATACTCTGCTTCGATTTTTGAAAGTGAAACAATGCTTTGCAACTTTCAAAAACAACTGCCATTTGTTCCACCTATAGTAAACACATACCTTATGGTTCTCCTACTGTTATCTCTATCACCTGCCATATCTGCATCAACATATCCCTATAAATCAATGTTTGAACCACCAAAGCATAATGCTTGATTTGTGGTACCTCTCAAATACTTGAGAATCCACTTCACTACCATCCAATGCTCTTTTCCTGGATTGTTCATATACCTTCTTGCAACTCCCTCTGCATGCGCAATATCAGACCTTCTGTAGACCATTGTATATATTAAGCTTCCAACTAGTGATGCATATGGAACTTTACATATAATCCATCTCTTCTTAAATCTTGGGACACATCTCCTTACTTAGCTTGAAATGACTAGCCAACGGTGTACAAACTAGTTTTTTAATCTCTATATTAAATATTTCCAACACATTTTCTATGTACTCACTTTGAGACAATGTTAATTTGTGATTTTTCCTATCTTTAGTTATTCTCATATTAAGGATTTGTTTTGCAACACCCAAATCCTTCATTGCAAATGAATCTGCCAATTTTCCTTTGAGCACATTTATTTCCTGCATGTTAGGCCCTCCAACAAGCATGTCATCTACATAAAATAAAAATATAATATAGTTGCCATCATTTTTCTTTTTAAGATAAAGACAGTGGTCAGAGTTACATCTAGTATAACCTTGTTCAAACATAAACCTGTCAAATTTTAGATCCCACTGCCTTAGAGCCTATTTTAAGCCATACAAGCTCTTCTTCATTTTTCACACTAACTTCTCCTTCCCTTTGACCTCATACCCTTGTGGTTGTTTCATGTACATTTCTTCCTCCAAATACCAATGGAGAATGGTCGTATTTACATCTAACTGCTCAAGATGCAAATCTTCCACTACCACTAGACTTAAAATAGTTCTGATTGAAGTCATTTTAACAACAGGAGAGAAAATTTCATCAAAATATATACCTTTTTTTTGTGGAAACCCCTTCACCACAAGTCTATCCTTATACCTCTACTTACCTCCATCTTCTTCCTTCAACCTGCAAACCCATTTATTCTGTAATGTTGTTTTACTAGCAGGAAACTTGACTAAGTGCCAAGTTTGGTTCTGCACCAAGGATTCCATCTCCTCTTCCATGACTTTCTCTCACTTCTTCATGGTTTCTACTTGCATTGTTTCTTCATACCTTTTCAGTTCATTAGAATCAGTCAACAATACAAAATATAATGAAGGATAGTATTGCTTAGGGGGTCTACTTATCCTGGTAGATATTCTAGCACCACTTTCAGGCGTTTAAGGTGATTGTTGTTGTTGTGGTTGTTGATCATTGTGATTTTTAGGCACCTTTACTTTTTCTGTGATCTCATCAAGCATTGTGTATTCTTTGTTTTCTTTTTCTTGTTTCTTTCCCTACATCTGATCCTTATACAAGGCCTTTTCATTGAATTTGACGTCCATGATGCTAACGATTTTGTGATTTTCATAATCATATAAGCAATAAACAAAATATTTAACACCATATCCAATAAAGGTACATTTCTTTGATTTTGTCTCAAGCTTAGTTCTATTTTATTTATTAATGTGAACAAAGGCTTCACAACTGAAAGTCTTTAAAAATGAGTAGTTTACCTTTTTACCTATCCATGCCTCCTCTGGAATACCACCATCCAAGGAACTCGAAATCCATATGTTTATTAGATAAACAACAATATCTACAACATCTGCCCAAAATTGTAAGGGCAATCCTGCATGCAATCTCATCCACCTTGCATGCTCCGTGATTGTCATGTTCATCCTTTCTAACACACCATTTTTTAGTGTTGTTCCTAGAACTTCCTTCTCTCTACAAATCCCATTCTCTGAAAAGTAGTTATCAAACTCTTTCTTATTGTATTGATCCAGGTGGCTCCAGAAATAGAAGTGGCCTTGAAAAAGCTCAAAAATCAAATTCATTGGATTGAAGTGAAACCAAGACCATATCGTAGTACTCGTCGTCCTGATTCCAATGGCATGAATGAAACTCAAATGTGAGTTTGTAGGCCTAGTGGTAGCCATTAACGAGGCAACAATTTGGAATTTTCCTACGCACAGAATCTAGCCGCCGAAACAGGGGAATTTGTCACCTCTTTAATTTTTCCGGTAAACCCCAAAAAGCGGTCGATATATATATATATTATATCTATATATATATATATATATATATATATATATATAATATATATATATATATATATATATATATATACATATACTATAATATATAATATATATATATTATATTAATACTATATATATATATATATAATGGGGTGATGGGCTTCCACCCCCGCCAACCCCACTAGTGGTTATAAAATATTATATAAAAAGGGTCTGGGCTTGTGGCTCTGACCCAAGACCTCGCCCATAGCCCATACCCATATGTGTATTGTTACATAGTAATCAGCCAAAAGCAACAACCAACCAAAACCATATAATATATATATACAATGACCCACGTGACAACGGAGCCGACGGGGTTCGAAACTTCCTGTCCTGGTGGGTCGAACCCAAGTATCATATGCCAACACATAAATCTTCGTTCAACCAATGTTACATCCTATCAAAATTAAAATGTACACCATTTTAATCAAACACCAAAATAGTTATAACAATGGGGAAGCCTGCAGGTTTAACCCTGAGACCTCTGCCCCCGAATTTTGCACATTGATCGTTACACCAAGTAGCACAACTTGGCAAACTCTGCCCTATGAATTTTATATAAACCCATTCACCATTCGATGGAGGAGGAGACTAGATCGGAGGTCGAGCAGCAAAACGAGATGCAAAGCAGAACCCAGTCTAGGTAGGGCGTTTTTTTCGAGGAGAGAATATTCTAATGGAATATTCCACAAATATTCCACATAAAATCAGTGAGGAATCTAAAATATTCCATAGAGGGTGCTTTTTCACAGTGTTAAATTCATGTCAACTTTATAATCAAATGAACCAAAATTTCATAGAGAATGTGATGGTGTCATTTGTTTCCTCATTTGAGCAGCAAAATTTCAAGCAGTCAATAGTGAGGAACCTTTGCAGAACCTTGAGGAATCTAAAAGATTCCCTTGGAGGCTAATTTTTGACAAAGGAAGAATGATGTCAACTTTATAGTCATTTTTCTCATAATTTGACAAAGAGTGCGGTGGTGTGCTCAGAATTTCCATTCGAGTAACAGAATTTTTAGCCCATCTCTAGGAAGGAATCTTTGGGGGAATGTTGAAGATTCTCAAGGGTCCATATCAATGTTAGAAAGGGGCCAAGTTTATAATCATTTGACAGGATTTTGTGGCATGAATTCAATGGCGGAATTTTCTTCTACAGTCGAGCTATGCATTTTAAGGCCATCCCCGAAAGTGGAGGTATATGAAGCAGTGATGCCATGTCTTTCTTTTGATTTGCTGAGATGACGTTTTTGTTGTTGAGATCCTTGTTACCATTATGTTGAAGGATACTTGTATGCCACATCAAGTGAGAATTTATTATCTTGTCATGCTGAAGGAGGCCCCATATGAGTGAGATTTCCTATAAGAAAACGTCCCATGGAGAGACATGCCATTCTAGTTGAAGGAATTTATCCTTGTAATGATAAAGAATGTACCATGTACTCATCTTCATTTTGTAACATTTAATGAAGTGGCCTCCCCACTCTTGACACCAGGTCCGGAGATGTAACCCACACTGGGTGAACTACATTATCAATGTGTGTGTGTCATTTGATTTGATGGTTTTCATTATATTTCCTCTACTTTAACATATCCACATGTGGTTCTTCATACTCTTTCATATGCAATTCTACTAACATCACAGAAGTAAAAGATCTTGGTTAATTCTGGTAGCTGAGAGAATCTGGATCAAGTTTGGTATCAAAGTGGTCTTCTCACTGATGTGAATTGCGAGTGTGAATGATAACCATAGATTGAACGTGCAACAAGAAGGATAATGGAGAAAAACAAAGATCTCTACGAGGACCTCCTCGGGATGGCACGCATGGTAGATTTCATGTATGAAGATTATGATGAGAAAATGGAAAGAGACGAATGAGAGGAAGAAAGAGAAGAAGACGATGCTCCATCTATGCCCTTGAGTGAACATTATTCTTCTTCATCATCTTCTCATCATTCAAATGAGGAGATCAATCAAAGCCTTCAAGCAAAAAATATTGAATTGAGGAGACTTCTACGAGAAGAAAAATAGGAGAAGCAGAGATTGTAGCTTCAGTTACAAGCCACAGAAGAGGCCTTAGAAAAGTTGAAGTGCAACGAAGACTTAGCCAAGCCCTCGTCACTCGTTTCAAAATCGACAACTGAGGTAAACAATGTTGGTAGTTCTTTAGTTTCATTTTCACATGATGTTATTTATGTTGGAAACATGGAGGTACCCATTTCAAGAACTAGCATGAGACTCCTTACCACGATGAGGTATAAAGGAGGAGGACTTGGTGTTAATGGCCAAGGAATGACTCAGCCATTGGAGGTTGTACAAAGACCTCGATTTGTAGGTTTGAGGTACACTAAAAGAGAAATAGGATGATTGGAACACATCACAATCCTCCCATGATAGTGCACATTGCAAAGGAAGAGCTAAGGCAAGCTCTCATCACTAGGATTTCACTAGAGACATCCAAGAGATGTATAAAAAGTCTCATTATTTTAAAGTTCATTTTGATTAAAACCATATTGGTAATGATGAGTAGAAATCATGGCGTAGAAAACCATGTAGTTTTTGTGGTTTGCATAACCATGTGGTTGTCAAGTGCTGGAAGAGAATGGCAACAAGAAAGAGGAAGACGCATGAAAGGCCTTCTCCACATCAGGGAAGGAAGAAGGTTAAGCAGGCCTAGAGGAAGAAGAATTTTTGCAATAATTGCAACAAAGGTGGACATCAAAGAGCCACATGTTGGAGGCTCTAGCGAGAGCAGCATCTCAAGGACAAAGTGTCAATGCAGGAACCAACTAGTGAAGTTGTTCAACAAGCGAATCTGCCACAAGGAGAGGACCCATTCACTTTGATGAGTGAGAAATTGTTTTACTAGATATAGTAGTTTGTCATGGCCACATTTTGTAAATCATGTATTGTGGTATAATTGTAAAAGTGATGATGTATTTTCCATCGCTTATTAAAACAACGATGATGTTTTTGCCTTTTATTGATAGCCATGGTATTGGTTTCTATTATGACGTAAACTTGACCACATCATGTGTGTTATAAAATATTGGCAAGTATGGGGATGATTGTTTCATCACTAGTCATGTAATTGGGCATGTAGTTTGCAAATATTGTACTACATGTTTGTAGAGGATGCAAGTGTTGATTCTGTTACCCCCTACAATTTCCTAGGTTGAGAAGGAGATCAAAAGAGGTAACCTCGAACCACTTTCAGCTCAATAGCTAGCCCTACTGAACCAGAGAGGGATCTCTCAAAATATTTATCAATGAATAGCTTTAAAGAACAAATTTTTTAGACTAGATATGCATGTTTGTTTGTGTATTTGTGAATTTAGGATTTTTTGGTTTCTTGGACTAGGGTTTAGAGCAAGTGATTAGGTCTAGGCTCCAAGAATGCAAAGACGAGTATAGAAAGGAGTTAGGTATCAGTGGGCTATGATATACTTGAAATGTTGTCAATGTAGCATAGATTAGAGAGTTTTGAAGAGACTAATGAGCATATGAAAGTATGAATTCATTAGCTTTAGAAGAAAATAAACACAACTATGAATTCCACATAAACAAAGCTTGAAATCAAAAATCTTGTCTATTTAACTGCAAGATAATTCATAGAAAGAAGAAAAAGCATATGAATAAAGACGATTTATCCATTACAGATTGATAGAAATATTAAACAAATACCATAGACTCACATAATTAGAGTTCCTGAAAAATAGTTGTAACTGCTCTTGTATTAGATGAAAAGATCATAACATATAATCCTCCTCCACAAAATTCCAATCCCTCTCTCTAAAAGAGAATTTATACATATATACTCTATTAGACCACTTCCCCAACTTCAGGAGTCGAATTCCTAGGTGGTGGAACCGATTCCAAGATTCTCTCAACCAACAGGTGAGAGTGAGAAGGTTAAACACAAACACTTCTTGGAGACTTTGTTTTGGATTTGGCTTCCTTAATGAGGTATATTAAACATAAAAAGAAACTTATCATGTGCATTTATTCATGCTTATATTATCTAACCTCGAACCAAGTTCAATTACATCAAGAGTTTTGACGTTCACCAAGTCAAACTGAAAACTAGGAAATTTACATAGTGAAATTTTAAATAAAAAACACATGAGGTCCAAATCAATATCTGACAGAACGATCAACTATATTTTCAAGTCTATTTTTCTAAACACCTTGAATTTTTTAAAATTACCCACGGGAAGGCCTTCAAAAATCCAATCTCCCAAGATCGCTCCAGAAGCGCAGCGACTGTCAAAAAGAGGTCCAAAAAGCTGCTTTTTTACCACTTTTCCATTTTGTCTCAAAATTTGGGCCCTCTCTGAGAAATATGATGAAATGGGTTTTGAGAGGGGGCCATTGTATTTCCAAAATTGTAAGCCACTTTTCATTTGGATCCCTGAGGAAAAATCGTAGTGCTAAGGCACTGCTCTTCTGTGACTAGCTCAATTTTTGAGTTTTGCACCAAAATTCCCAAAAAAAAATGCTTAGAAAACTCCCAAAATTGGTCCAAAACTAAGAAATGAGGAATATTAAGCTCAAATGGATGCCTCGGCAATAATATCCAAGTTTTCCTTCTCATTTTTACTTTTTAGCGTTTTCTTTGAGTTTGTCCTTCAACTGCTTAATTCAGACCTTGGCAACCTGATTCCTTGTGTAATAATGGATGACCATCTTCCTTTGCAACTTGTTATCCCTATTAACCTTTTCAAGGATCTTCTCAAGGTGTAAATTTATATTTTCAAGCCAAAACTCCTTGTCTTCACGGATTTCCAAAGCAATTATGTCTTCAATGTCCAATTCTGCATTTAGTAGGCTTTGTTCTTTTTCTTTCTTCAATGCCTTTTGAGACCTTTTTTCCTTGGCTTTTTATTTTCAACCTGCTTTTCCTGTTCATCATGTTCACCAGGCTCCAACACTACTTAACCTTTGCCTCCTTGATGTAACATCTTGGACTTCTCTTTCTCCATGATCAGTCGTTTAGCCTTAAGTCGACTATTTTCTTGTTCAAGGAAGAAAATGATGAAATGAGGGAGTTAGGGAATGGAAATGATCATAGGGGAATTTTTGGAGATGGATAGGGGTGGTAGAAAAATTAGGAAGCTTAAATGGAGTGAAATTAGGGAAAGAAATTATTAGGATAAATTGAAAAACAGAGCTGCTAGGAAATCTGCTCAAAATGCTAGATATGAGCTAGGGTTTAGGTAAGGATGAGGCAATCTGATGATTAATAAGTTATTTAGTGAATAAAAGGGTGTTTTAAACATGTATAGAGGTGTGAGGTGGAATATTTACATGTTTTCAATATCAAAACTAACCAAACCATCACTTACACTAGTGCTTGCAACATGAAAATTTCACCTAAACTCTAGATGAAGAGAACTTGCATTTGCATTCATCTTGCCAAACGAAAAAGGTTAGAAAAAGACTTATAGTTACTTGTGAACAAGCTTAGAATAGCAAGAAATAGGTTTTTAAGCTTGAAAATTAAAATTTGGGTGACTTTGGATGGTTTTGGGCTGCTCTGGCACAAGCATAGCGCAATTCACAGAAGTGCAGTGCCAAAGCATAGCACAGTTCACAGAAGCGGAGTGCCGACTTGCAAACCACTTTTGGAGGCCTTACACTTCTCAAAATTGTGAACTTGATAACTCCTTTGAAATGTCTTGACGTCTAATACAAGATGGACACCTCAAGCATGTAATTTGGACACTCCATCGAGTATAAAATTGATTTTCCCAAGGTCACTCCAAAAACCCAAGGTGTCTTTGACAAAAGCACAATGCCAACTTGCAGAGAACTTTTGGATGCCTTCCACTAATCCAATTCATGATCTGAAGCTACCATTGGAAATATTAGGATGTCTGACATAATATAGTCCTTAAGAACTACCAAAACCTGCCCCAAATCCCTAAAAAATTGTCTTTAAGTCAAGATGTCCAGAATTGTAACAACTCTCCTGTTGCAAGTGTAGTTTGGGAATTTCTCTCAAATCCTAGTACTTGTGCATAAATTGAAGGAGGTTTTTGTTCCTTGGACTATAATGGAGAAAAACCTATTTTACTTATATAAAACTCTTCTCCATTTGGTCATAAACATATTTTGAAGCAAACATGTCCCCTATGAGAAATGATGAGGTGAGGTAGTGTAATACAACATTGTCTTATTTGAAATAAAACATTATATTTATCTTTATTTTTGTTTCCCTAAGCTGTTAACTCCCTTTACCCACTAAATCACATGATGGGAATTTTTTTGTTTTGACATATGGTATCATGATGACACATGGAGTGTAACCCTAGGCCATGACCTAAAATGAGGAATATAACCATTTCATGATCCAAGACACTTAAATGAAGATATGATACCTCAAAGAAGACAATGACCATGATGAGTGATGAAGACCATGAGTAAGTGAAGGGAGCAACAATGACCTAGACATCAACAACGAGTTACAAAATTTTTATTTGAAGATTCACTGAAATGACAAAAATTTGACTTGACACCCCAACAACACCTTGCAAGAGCATATTTGATCATTGGTGATACGCTAAACTGACTAACACTAACATTGGCTCCAACTGGGGATGGTAGCTCCCCGGAGGTGTCTAGAACACTGTAGACCAAGTAGCCTTTTCCATTGGGTATGAAGTCAAAATGCAAATAATAAACTCAAACTGAAAATTGACTGACTAACTGAACTGACTTGACTATAAAGAACATATTGACTGAAAAACTAACTTTACAACTTTTTTAACAAAAAGAAAACAACAGTTGGTCATAGAAGCCTTATGGCCTTCTCCTAGGCTTCAAACTTCTTATGATAACTTCCAACCTACTGAATATGTATATACAATCATGTATTATGATCCCTCCAATGTAACCAATCCAGCAAATGGCTACTTACTTGAATCCTACTCACACTTTCCTTTTGTAGGCAAAAAAAACAAAAGCTAGGCCACTCCAAGTATCCATTGAACATGTGCTCATGATCCATAAATACAAGAAAATTCATCTTCCCAAATGGTTGAAACAAATTGGAAATAGAGTCTATAATAATCTGGAACATTACCATATCTTGAAAGTCAAAATAAATACAAGTGTACTTTTCCTTTTCTGAATCTGGAAGAAGATCATCATGTGCAAATGGCTCTAAAACAACCTCTTATTTATCGCTGCTTTCCTGTAACTCATGATCATCAATTTGAAATCTAACATCCTCAAAATCTGAAGCTACATGTATGAATGTCTCTTCATGTAAATATGGATTGAGAGTTTCTAGAGCAACAAATTCATCAATTATTTGGAAAGGATTACTTTCAAAATATTCCTCCACAATTGGCACAACAAGATGTAATTCTATATCACATACCCTTTTAATTCCATCATCTTGAGCTGCATTCTCTTACTCTTGAGAATAAGATTGATTAAAAGGATCTAGAATCTGCCTTTTATCCATTAGTTCCTCAGAATAAACATAAAGCATTTGACTATATGTTTCTTCTTTTCCTTGCTGATTTAAAATTTGTTGAATAGTTTGATCATTAAGTTCTAGGAAAGAAACCTACTTCTCACTAATTTTGAACTCAATGGATGAATGATGACTCTTAGGAATCTTAATACAAACCAACTCAGAATTAGAATCTTCATCAAGGAGTGGAGGGTAGCTGAAATGGAATTATCATATGTATATTGTGTACTAAAAGAAAGGCATGATTGCTGCAAATTATCACATATTTTAGATGATAGAAGATCATTGTCATCTATTGGAGAATTCTGCTCAATTTCATTGTCATCTAGGGCAAACTCTATGATCTTAACATGGTGGTGAAAAGGGTTTTCATTCAAAGCATCCAAGAGATCATCATCCATAAACTCTTCATTTCCATAAAAACTTTACAGCTCTTGAATAAAATTTTCAAAATTATCACAATAATCCTCAATCAAAAGCAAAGAAGGATAGGCTTCTTTCTACTTCTCAAAAAATACTGAGTGAAAATCCTTGAGAGAATAGATACAAGTAGGAGGCAAGCTTTCATACCAAAATCATGCTCTTTCTTCTAATGTGACCATGAACATCTTCATTAAACAATCTTCATGAAAATTAATCCTCATCTTACGCACATGCATATGAAACATTATTAAATGAAGTGTGGTATCATCACCTTTTCCATCTCTGAATTTTGGCAAGTATGTTTGCCAATCTACTTGAGGCATACGATTTGGAAAGCCTGGAAGATGATCTCAATGCATAGGAGCATACCTTATGCATTGAGAACTCATTTCGATTTCTGGATCCTGCTACCAGTGGAGTCTTCAGATCAAATGGGAGTTGTCAGGTGAAAGGTTTTGCACTCATATGTGTCTGATAATCGTTCACCATCAGTAATCAGATCTGATCTTTGTCATTCTTTCCCAGGGAAGATATGATCTCTCGTTTCCTCGGCAACAACGCTAAAAATGTTATCCCCTACAATTTCCTACGCCGAGAAGGAGATCGAAAGAGGTAACCTCGAACCATTTTTAGCTTAGTAGCTAGCCCTATTGAACCAGAGAGGGATGTCTCACATTATTTATCAATGAATAGCTTTAAAGAAAAAAAATTTTATTCTAGATATGCATATTTGTTTATGTATTTGTGAATTTAGGATTTTAAGGTTTCCTAGACTAGGATTTAGAGCAAGTGATTAGGTTTAGGCTCCAGGAATTTAGAGACGAATATAGAAAGGAGTTAGGTATCAGTGGGCTATGGCATACTTGAAATGTTGTCAATGTAGCATAGACTAGAGAGTTTTGAAGAGAATAATGAGAATATGAAAGTATGAATTCGTTAGTTTTAGAAGAAAATAAACACAACTATGAATTCCACATAAACACAACTTGAAATCAAGAATCATGTCTATTTGACTGCAAGGTGATTCATAGAAATAAGACAAATCATGTGAAAAAATATGGTTTATGAGAGATTTTTCGGTGTAATTCACAAGATCTATCATTTGTCGACGCGTTTTGAACCAACTAGTTTGGTTCATCGTTAGGACAAGTTGAAGAACTAGATTCAGCTTTGCATGTTAAATAGCTTAAGCAGAGCCTCTAATGGCTAAATTGGACTAGGGACCTTACCTTTAAATATATAAATAATTTAATTTAATTGGAAGTTAGTGATAATAACCTTACCTCTAAATAAATATAAAAATAATTTAATATTATTTGGCTATTAACTAAATTAATAAATACAAAAATATAAATAATGTAATAAAATGTATGATTAACTATTTATAGAGATTAAAATTGGTTGTTAAGATAAAAAATAAAAATAAAAATAAATAAAATAATAAAATAAAAATTATATATATTATATATATATATATATATATATATATATAAATAAAAATAATAATAAAACTATATATTTAAAAATAAATAAATATTTAGAATAAAAAAAATATAAGTTTTTAAAATAATAATAATAAATAAATAATAAAAATAAACCACACAATTAACCACGCTAGTTGGTTCGAAATGCGTCAACAAATAATAGATCTTGCGATTTACACCGAAAAATCTCTCATAAACCTAATATGGATCACAGAAGCCTCAACTCAACAATTGAAAAAACATGATTTATCCATTACAAACTGATAGAAATATTAAACAAACACTATAGACTCACGGAACTAGAGTTCCTGAAAAATAGCTACAATTGCTCTTGTATTAGTTGAAAAGATCATAACATACAATCCTCCCCCACAAAAGTCCAACCTCTCTCTATGAAAGAGAAATGATACATATATACTCTATTAGACCACTTCCCCACCTTCAGGAGTCAAATTCCTAGGTGGTGGAATTGATTCCAATATTCTCTCAACCAACAGGTGAGAGTGAGAAGGTTAAACACAAACACTTCTTGGAGACTTTGTTTTGGATTTGGCTTCCTTAGTGAGGTGTATTAAACATAAAAAAAAAACAACCTATCATGTGCATTTATTCATGCTTACATTATCTAACCTCGAACCAAGTTGAATTACATCAAGAGTTTTGAATTTGACCAAGTCAAACTGAAAACTAGGATATTTACATAGTGAAATTTTAAATTAAAAACACAGGAAATTGCAGAAGTGCAGTGCCAAATTTGATCCCACTTTAAGGTGCCTTCTATAGGTCCAAATGAATATCTGAAAGAATGTTCAACTATTTTTTCAATTCTAATTTCCATAACACCTTGAATTTTTTAAAATTACACACGAGAAGTCCTTCAAAAATCCAATCTCTGAATCGCTCCAGAAGCGCAACGGTTGTCAAAAAGAGGTCCAGAAAGCTGATTTTTTTCCACTTTTTCCCTTATTTTCTGAAAATTTGGGCCCTCTCTAAGAAATATGATGAAATTGGTTTTGAGAGGAGGTCATTATCTTTCCAAAAATGTAAGCCACTTTTCATTTGGAACCTTGAGGAAAAAGTGCAGCGCCAAGGCGCTACTCTTCTGTGGCTAACTCAATTTTTGAGTTTTGCACCAAAATTCACCAAAAACCAAAAATTCTTAGAAAACTCCCAAAATTGGTCCAGAAGTGAAAAATGAGGTATATTAAGCTCTAATGGATGCCTCAGCAAGCATATCCAATTTTTCCTTCTCGTTTTTACTTTTTAGGGTTTTCTTTGAGTTTGGCCTTCAACTGCTTAATTCTGACCTTGGCAACCTGATTCCTTGTGTAATAATGGATGACCATCTTCCTTTGCAACTTGTTATCCCTATTAACCTTGTAAAGGAGCTTCTCAAGGTGGAAATCGATATTGTCAAGCCAAAACTCCCTGTCTTCACTGGTTTCTAAAGAAATTATGTCTTCAATGTCCAAGTCTGCATTCAGTAGGTTTTGTTCTTTTTCTTTCTTCAATGCCTTTTGAGACCCTTTGTCCTTGGCCTTTTCTTTTCAACCTGATTTTCATGTTCATCATGTTCACCAGGCTCCAACACTACTTTACCTTTGCCTCCTTGAAGTGGCATCTTGGACTGCTCTTTCTCCATGATCAGTTGTTTAGTCTTAAGCTGACTATTTTCTTGCTCAAGGAAGGAAATGATGAAATGAGGGAGTTAGGGAAGGGATATGATGATAAGGGAGTTTTCAGAGATGGATATGGGTGGTAGAAAACTTAGGAAACTTAAATGGAATGAAATGAGGGAAAGAAATGATTAGGAGAAATTGAAAAACAAAGCAGCTAGGAAATTTGCTCAAAATGCTAGGTATGAGCTAGGGTTTAGGTAAGTGTGAGGCAATCTGATGATTGATAAGTTATTTATTCAATCAAAGGGTGTTTTAAACATGTACAGAGGTGTGAGGTGAAATATATAAATGTTTTCAATATCAAAACTAACCAAACCATCAGTTACACTCGTGCTTGCAGCATGAAAATTTCACCTAAACCCTAGATGAAGAGAACTTGCATTTGCATTCATCTCACCAAAGGAAAAAGGTGAGAAAAAGACTTATACTTACTTGTGAACAAGATTAGAATAGCAAGAAATAGGTTTGCAAGCTTCAAAATAAAAATTTTGGTAAGTTTGGATGAGTTTTGGGCTGCTCTAGCACAAGCGCAGTGCAATTCACAGAAGCGCAACACAGTTTACGGAAGTGCAACGCAGTTCATGGAAGCGCAGCGTAGTTCACATAAGCACAACACCGACTTGAAGACCACTTTTAGAGGCCTTAAGCTACTCCAAATTGTGAACTTGACAGTTTTTTGGAAATCTCTTGAAGTTTATTGCAATATGGACACATCAAGCATGTAATTTGGACGCTCCATCAGGGAGAAAAATTGATTTTCCCAAGGTCACTCCAAAAACCCAGGGTGTCTCTGACAAAAGCACAACACCAACTTGCAGAGCACTTTTGAATGCCTTCCATTAATCCAAATCATGATCTGAAGGTACGATTGGAAATCTTAGGATGTCTGCTACAGAATAGAGTCATTAATTACTACCAAAACGTGCTCTAAATCCCTGAAAATTTGACTTGAAGACATGTTTTCCATAATTGTAACAACTCTCTTGTTGCAAGTGTAGTTTGGGCATTTCTCTCAAATCCTAATACCTGTGCATAAACTGAAGGAAGTTTTTGTTCCTTGGACTATAATGGAATTTTTTTTTTTATCACATTTGTAAAACTCTTCTCCATTTGGTCAGAAACATATTTTGAAGCAAACATGTCCCTATGAGAAATGATGAGGCAAGGTAGTGTATTGCAACATTGTCTTATTTGAAATAAAACATTATCTTTACCTTTATTTTGCTTTCCCTAAGCTGCTAACTCCCTTTACCCACTGAATCACATGATCGACATGTTTTTTTTTTACATATGGTATCATGATGACAGATGGAGTGAAACCCTAGAACATGACCTAAAATGATGAATTTAACCATTTCATGACCCAAGACACTTAAATGAAGATATGATACCTCGAAGAAGACAATTACCATGATGAGTGATGAAGACCATGCGCAAGTGAAGGGAGAAACAATGGCCTAGACATCAATAGCCAATGACCAAATTTTTATTTGAAGATTCACTGAAATGAAAAAAAATTGACTTGACACCCTAACAACACCTTGTAAGAGCATATTTGATCACTAGTGACAGGCTGAACTAAATGACACTAGCAAATTCATCATGTATGGCTCTGAAGAACAAGGGTGAAGGAGAAGGAAGTGTGACCTATCAGGACACTTGTTGTGTATACAATGTAACATAGCAGTTTCATATTATGTTCATACTTTTGGGGGACCAAAATCTCCTCAGTGAGGAGGAATGATCTAGGTGGCTCCAGAAATAGAAGTGGCCTTGAAAAAGCTCAAAAATTAAAATCGTTGGATTGAACTGAAACTAGAACTAGGTTGTAGTGATCATCGTCCTAATTCCAACGGAATGAATAGAACTCAAATGTGATTTCGTATGCTCAAGATATTCAAGGTCGAAGTTTTGGTAAAACTACACTAGTGATAGCCACTAAAAAGGAAACAATTTGGAGTTTTCCGGTGCATGGATTCCAGCCACTGTAACGGGCGAATTGTCGCCTCTTTAATTTTGTCAGTAAACCCCAAAAACCATTAGAAATTTTTTGACTATGTTGTTTTATATAAAACAAAATAATATAATATTAAAAAAATGGGGTGGCAAGCTGCCACCCTTGCCAACAGTTATGATATATTATATAAAAAGGGTCAGGGCCCGCAGCTTTAACCCGGGACCCTTCCCATAGCCCGCACCTCCATATATATATATGTATTGTTATATGGTCGATGGCCAAAAGAAACAACCAACCAAAACCATATAATATATGTATACAACAACCCACGTGATAGTGAAGCTGACGGGGTTTAAACCCACCCGACCCGGTGGGTCGGCTTGCCAATTGGGCAGCCCCAAGTGGCATATGCCAACTCATAAACCATAATTCAACCAACATTATAGGCTGTCAAAATTAAAACGCGCACCATTTAATTCAAATGCAAAAATATTTATAACAGGGGGAGGCCCGTGGGTTTGACCCCAGGATCTCTACCCCCCAATTTTTCCCATTGATCGTTACATCAAGTGGAACAACTTGGTAAATTCCACCCTACGAATTGTGTATAAACCCATTCACCATTCGACAAAAGAGGAGAGCAAATCATAGGCCAAGTAGCGGAACTGGGTGTAGAGAAGAACCCAACCCAAGCAAGGCGCTTTTTTCGATGAGAGAATATTCTAGGGGAATATTACATGGAAAATTCCATAAAATATTCCATGCAGAATCAGTGAGGAATCTAAAATATTCCCAGGAGGGTAATTTTTGACAATGTCGTATTCATGTCAAATTTATACTCAAACGAACCAGAATTTCATAGGGAACGTAATGGTGTGGTCTGTTTCCTCATCTAAGCAACAAAATTTCAGGCAGCCAGTGGTGAGGAATCTTTGAAAAATCTTGAGGAATATAATAGATTCCCTTGGAGACTAATTTTTTGAGGAAAAATGATGCCAACTTTATAGTCATTTTTCTTAGAGTTTCACACGGAGCGTAGTGGTGTGCTCAGAATTTTCATTTGAGTAGTGATTTTTCACCCATCTTTAGGAAGGAATCTTTGGGGGAATCTTTGAGATTCCCGAGGGTCAAGATTTTGACAGTGTCAAAAAGGGGCCGAGATTAGAGTTATTTGACAAAATTTCACACCACAAATTCAACGGTGATGTTTGCTTGTGCAACCGAGCTATGCATTTTCAGGCCATCCTCAGAAGTGGAGGTATATGAAACAGTGATACCATGTCTTCCTTTTGATTTGATTTGATGATGTTTTTTTTGTTGAGATCGTTGTTACCATTATGTTGAAGGATACTTGTTGTGGTGCAGGTAAATTCTCAGTGCGGACACAAACAATTCCTCTAGCTCGAGAAAGCGGGTCTAGCTACAAACAAATAATAAATGGAAAACTTCATTAAGACAGAATCAAATAAGAAGGCCTATTGTTATAGCTCCAAATCTCACTATTATGGTTTGTAATGCTGCACTCATGGCCTAGGGCAACCCCTCCTTCCAGACCTGGTCCCAAATTTAAAAAGCAATGTTTTATTCCCTGTACGTGACATTGCCCTGAGTTAAACGCGTGTATACGCAGGTCCATATATACCCAACCCGCGTATATGTATTAAAACACTTAAAAAATATAAAACTCCTTATTTTCGGGCAGAGATCGCAGGTTTTACCTGCTGATCACCTATTAGTGCCCGTGGCCCCAACCGTTCCCAACCAATTCCTAACTAAAAAACTACTTTGGAATTGGTATAAAAAGACATCAAATGGAAGGCCTAAGGGAGGAGAGAAGAGAGAGAAAGGTTATTATACTGAGATTTTCCCCTGACCAAGTCTAAAGACCCTTGTGCCTTCTGCACTTCCCCCAGTTGTACAGGAAACCCTTGTTTCCTTGTGATTTGATGTTCATCCACTTGTTATGGCATCATGGAGTGAGTCTTGGAAGGAGATATGCTAGAGGCTTGAGGCGGGACGGATCCGGAAGGAAGTTGTGCTTGGACCCTCCGAAAGGCTGCTCAGGTGATATTACTCCTTTTGTACTTTCTATTTGTCTATAATAAAGAAACACGTCTTGATTCCCGATATGCTTCTTCTTTATGTTTATAATGTTCATGTTTGAATTTCATGTATGAATGGTAGTTTAAAGTTCATAACCAACTTCCTTCTTTTATAACATAAAGATGAGTTTTGTATAAATCTTTGTCCATATACTATTGCATTCTTTGGAATTGTTGGTTTTGCAGGGCAAAGGAGCGAAAGGGGCGTGAAGAAGGGTTTGGACCCTTGAGAAACTACCCGAACGTAGGACCTGAGGTACGTCCTTCTTACTTTAAAATTAGCTTTTGATAGTATAATGGTTGTGTGTATGCATGTTTCTTTGTTTAGAAAACTTTTAGTCTACTAGGGTTCCACCCAAAAGCCATAGGGGATAAAATCCCTCAACAGAATTGGCGACTCCACTGGGGACAACACTCTTGTTGTTCCTAGTTTGGGTGTTTGTCAAGCCTATCAGGGCTCAGTTGCTTGCTGGTTTACTGTTTCTGTCTGGTCTGTTCTTTACTTCTGAGTTTTGCCAGTTTCTTCAGTTTGTTTTTTATTTTTCTTGAAATATTATATATACGCTTGTTTCCTTAGTTACAAAAGCATATAAACACTAGTTTCCTTAAGAAAACCCGTGTATACGCAGGTTTCCTCAGGCACAGTAGCGTATGCACGCAATCTGCACTAAGTACAGTCGCATATATCTTGCAACTTTCAGGATTTATAAATTTTTGTGTCTCTGAAGTTTGTCTGGTGTTTTGAGTCGATTTGAAACAGTCATTTTTGTCAGTATCAGTTGTCTGTGTCACAGCAAGCGTCTTACTCCGATTTCTCTCTAATTATAAGGAGTATTGGTCTTGTTTTGTGTTTGCAAGCGTCATCATCTTTTTTCTAAATGCATGCAAGATTTCTTGATTGGAATCTTGGCTGCTCTGAGTTATCAGAGCAGAAAGATTGTTATCAATCTTGGTGTTTGAACTTTTCTTTTTGGTGACTTTTTTGTTTGCTTAACGAAATATCTTTTTATGACCATTTACTTCTTTGTTTCATCAAAGTTGTCATTTGATACTTTCTTGAAATTCTCTTTTTGATATTTTTTGGTCTTTGTTACCAAAGCTTTCCTTGCTGCTTTCGATTGTTAAAAAGCCTTTTTGAACACATTTGTTTTTGTTGAGTTTTCATTCTTTGTAGGGTGTCAACTTGCAAAAGTGTTTCTTGCTTATTGTTTCAATCGCAAAGTTTCAGTTTTTGTTGAAAGCATTTTCGAAAAGACTTTTTTGTTGCTACTTGGAAGAGAACATTTTGAAAAGTTTTTGTTTTGCTTTCTTGAACTTGCTTTTCATTTGGTTTCCTTATGGTGAGTGAAAGTGATTTATGTTATCTTGAGTTTTGCTTTTAGTATTTAGACGAAATGAATGGTAGCATCTCATATTCAATCTAAATATTGTAAGTGGCAAAAGAAAATTTGATAAGCAAAGCAACTTTCATTTCTTGTTTTTAGAGTAGTTTTCAATCTTGAATCAAGCATTTAGTTGTTGCATTAGGATAGATTTGCATCTCTTTAGGCATAAATAGTTGTGTTAACTTTTGAGTGTGAAGTGTGAATGAAAAGAAAAGAAAAGAAAAGTTTGTTTTATTAGAAGTTTCCTCTCGAACCCTGTAGAAATTACTCTTCATCGAAAAACAATGACAAAGTGCACATGCATATAGTTAGGTTTTATTAATTTCTTTTGCGTTGAAAAAACACCACTAGTTTCACTTCCATCATCTTTTGACTTAAAGAACAACCTTTAAAATCAAGCGCTAACTAAAATCAACTAGAACTTTTTCTTTTAAGTTAAATACACAAACAAGTTTTAGGATTTTAGGGCCTTGGATTAGGCAAGTGGAGAGTTAACTCTCCAAGGCCATATTAAACGTCAAACGTAGGAG